>JAKSZT010053813.1:9639453-9725944 GCA_026826555.1 Tolypeutes matacus
TGTTGGTCTTTATAAAGGGTATTTATTTGGGGTAGAAGCTTACAGTTACCAGGCCATAAAGCATAAGTTTCTTCCTTCACCAAAGTCTGTTGCCACATGTTAGAGAAAGACAGCTGCCGACATTTGCCAATGTTCAGGCTTCTTGGGTTCCTCTCTTCCTGGGGCTCCATTTCTCTCCGGGCTTAGCTCCTCTGTTTCCTCCACAAGGTCAGCTGTAGACTATCAGGAGAATGGCTTGTCTCTATCCCGGGGCCTTCCCTCCTTCCTCGCGACCAAACTCCTCCGTCTGTTCGCCTCCCCCAGGCTCCAGCATCAAAACTCCAACATCAAAACTGCTACAGCTCTGTCCTTTGCTATGCCTTTTATATTTGATTCCCTACCCACCAAGGGGTGGGGCTCAACGCCCTGCTGATGTGGCCCAGTCAACGCCCTAATCATAACTTAATTATGCCCAGATTAACAGACGAGTTTACAAGCATAATCCAATGTCTATTTTTGGAATTCATAACTGTATCAAACTGCCAAACTGCTACACTGACATTATCTTTAGACTGTGCTTCTCCTTAGAGCTTCTGCCATGGCCAGCCTCCAAGTCTACAAATGAGGCTGCCAGTTTGAAATATCACAAAGTCTCTGACACTTACTGGCATTGTAGTTTGTCCCAATCTGAAGCAACTAAACCCCAGTTAACCTCACTATTTCTCCTATCACTTAATCTTCCTCTGGTCGCCTGTCCTTTCTAAGGGCTAAGCTTTCTCTTGTCTCCAGAGGAGACTTTTCCTCTGCTCTTGAACCTGCTAAGTCCTTTTTACCTCTTCCCTCTGTCTAGAGGCCATTCTTCCTCTCCCTAGCTGTCTCAGGGTTGTTCTTCAAGATGTAGATTAGGCCTTGCCTTCTCCAGACAACCACTCTTATTCCCTAGTCTGGATTTGGGGCCCCTCCTTTGTGTACCCTTTGAATACCTTTATCATAGCAGTTATGATAGTATAAATAGGCACATAATAATTGCTCAATAGCTCCTATTATTATTGATGTTATTATTTTAATCATCTATTTGCAAATCTGTCTCCCCAGATAAACTTCTTGAGGGCAGGAACTGTGACATGTTTGTCTTTATATTCTAGAACCTACTACAGTGCCTGGCATATCGTATATACATTATAAAAGTTTGCTGATTGAGAAAATCAATGAAATATTTTCAATAATGGAATCCTATAACCACTGAGTGCATAGGAAACCTGTGCTACATGCTCTAATAAGGATATCACCATGAAAGGGCTGTGCATTTTGACAAAGCCTTCAAATAAATGTATTAAAAATGATATCACCTAAAATGGACATTTCCCTTTTAGTACATGGTTCAACTTCAGCTCATAATTCTGACTCTGTGTTTTCAGAAAGTGTTAAATTATGTTTATTTCCTTGTTTAGTCAGGCAGATATCTGCTACTTGCTAAGAGTAACAAGAAGAAAAGTAAAGGGGCTAATTTTTAAGTGCAACTTTAAGTAATATTTCTTATTGCCAGAAAAATGAGGATTTGCTGTAAAATTACCCAGCACCACCTTTTTCGGTTTCTAACATCATTTTTATCTTATAGTATTTCTTTTTTCATGGAATTCCATTTTAAATTGCTGTTGATGCGAAAAGAGTTGATTTATCTTTTACTATGCGCCTCAAAAATTTCTGAAGCAATTTGTCTCAGCCAAGGGTGAGGCCCAACATTGAACAGGGTCCTTATTTGACTTTTTGATGGTGTGATGGTTTGGTGCTAGATGGGCCCTGGAAAATCATGTCATTAGAGCTAATCCATTCCTGTGGGTGTGAACCCATTGTAGGTGGGACATTTTTTTTAACAAATCAATTTTATAGATACATATTAATAAAACATAAATCCATCCACAGTGTACAATCAATGGTATTTTGTATAATCACAAAGTTGTGCATTCATCACTTCAATCATTTTTAGAGCATTTTCATTATTCCAGTAATAATAATAATAATACTAAAAAAAACCCAACCAAACAAAACTCATCACCTCTCAATCTCTCTATGCTTCCCCTGCCATACATAGCTGCTATTCTGTTTCCTTCTCTCTAGATTTATTTACATTTATATTTTGTAAAAACAGTCTTATATATGCAATATTACCCATACTCATATTTCACATGAGGTTTCACTATGTTATTCAGTCTCGCATTACATTTTTTAGCTTTCCTTCTAGTAATATACTTGTCATTAGACTTTCCATTTTAACCACTGTCCTACCCATACAATAGCTCTGCTAGTCACAAACACTATGAAGTAGTCTCACCATTTCCATTCATTTCCAAAGATTTACAAACAACATCTTAACTAATGCTGCACAGATTAAACATCAGCTTCCATTCTCTAACCTCTTTCTACTTTCTGGTGACCTATATTCTAATTATTAATTCCATGAGTTTACATAATATATTTAGTTCATAATAGTACAATCTTGCAATATTTGTCCTGGCTTGTTTCACTCAACATAATGTCTTCCAGGTTCATCCATGTTGTCATATGCTTTATGACTTCATTTCTTCTTACAGCTGCATAAGATTCCATCATGTGAATAGACCACAGTTTGTTTATCCATTCATTGGTTGATAGACACCTGGGTTCTTTCCATCTTCCAGCAATCGTGGATAACGCTGCTTTGAACATTGGTGTGCAGATGTCTATTTGTGTCACTGCTCTCAGTTCTTCTGGGTATATACCTAGTAATGGTATTGCTGGACCCCATGGCAAGCCTATATTCAACTTCCTTAGGAACTGCCAAACCATCCTCCACAGTGGTGTAGCATTCTACATTCCCACCAACAGTGAATAAGCATTCCTATCTCTCTACATCCTCTCCAATATTTACAATTTTCTGGCTTTTTAATAGTGGCCAGTCTAGCAGGTGTGAAATGATATCTCATTATGGTTTTGATTTGCATTTCCCTAATTGCTAGTGACGCTGAACATTTTTTCATGTGTTTCTTCACCATTTATATTTCTTATTTGGACATTTTTCAAGTTTTTTTTGCCCATTTTTAAATTGGGTCATTTGTCTTTTTACTGTTGAGTTGTATGATCTCTTTATATATCATGGATATTAAACACTTACAGGATATGTGATTGCCAAATATTTTCTCCCACTGAGTCTGCTGCCTTTTCACCCTTTTAACAAAGTCCTTTAAGGTGCAAAAGTGTTTAATTTTGAGGAGGTCCCATTTATCTATTTTCTCTCTTGGTGCTCTTGCTTTGGGTGTAAGGTTTAAAAAACTACCGCTAACTATAAGATCTTGAAGAGGTTTACCCACGTTTTCTTCAAGGAGTTTTATGGTTGTCACTTTTTTATTTAGGTGCTCGATCCATTTTGAGTTAATTTTTGTATAAGGTGTGAGATAGGGGTCATCTTCCTTTCTTTTGGATATGGGTATCCAGTTCTCCCAGCATCATTTTTTGAATAGCCTGTTCTGGCCCACCTGGGTGGGCTTAACAGTCTTGTCAAAAGTCACTAAACTGTAGATGTGAGAGTCTATTTCTGCGTTCTCGATTCAGTTCCATTGGTCAATCCATCTGTCTTTATGCCAGTATCATGCTGTTTTTACCACTGTAGTTAAGTAATATGCTTTAAAGTCAGGAAGTGAGAGTTCTTCAACTTCGTTCTTCTTTTTATAGACATTTTTGGCTTTGTGGGGCCCCTTACCCTTCCAAATAAATTTAATTATTGCCTTTTCCATTTCTGCAAAAAAGGCTGTTGGGATTTTTATTGGGATTGCATTGAATCTGTAAATCAGTAGAATTGACATCTTAATGATATTTAGTCTTCCAATCCATGAACACAGAATATCCATCCATTTATTTAAATCTTCTTTGGTTCCTTTTAGCAGTGTTGTATAGCTTTTTAAAAAATTATTATTATTGATTTATATGTATTTCTTGAGGCATTTCAGTGGAAAGGGCAGGTAGGCAAACCAACTTATAAGCTATTTTAAGAAGTTTTTTAGGCTATTACATTAGAATTGATTCATCTATAATAACAACAGAAAAACTTAATGATAACACCTCCATAAATATTTAATCCTGTCTTGGTGGTTTTTTTTTTTTTTTTTTTTTTTTTTTTTTTAATTTAGATCACCTTTTTTGGAACTTTATTTATTTATTTTCAATTAAAAATTAAAAAAAATTTATACTTAGATTATATAAATGTTACACACAAAATATAGGGATTCCCATACGCCCCACCTCCCCCACCTCCCATAACCTCCCACATAAACATCCTTCATTAGTGTGGCACATTAGTTGCAATTGATAAACACATCCTGGGGCTGTGGGAGAGAGTGTGGTCTACAATGTTGTGTAGCTTTTTGAATACAGTTCTTTTATGTCCTTGGTTAAGTATATTCCTAAATATTTGATTTTTAAGTCGCTATTATAAATGGATTTTTTTTCTGATTTCCTCCTTAGACTGCACATCAGTAGTGTATAGAAATGTTATTGATTTTTGCATATTAATGTTTTATCTCACCACTTTGCTGAACTCGTCTAGGTGTTCTAGTAGCTTTGTTGTGAGTTTTTCAGAATTTTCTACATGTAGCTTCACAGCATCAGCAAATAGTACAAGTTTTACTTCTTCCTTTTCTATTTGGGTGCCTTTTATTTTTTTATCTAGCCTAATTGCTCTACCTAGAACTTCTAGTACAATATTGAATAACAATTGTGACAGTGGGCATCCTTGTGTTGTTCCTGGTCTCAGCAGGAAAGCTTTCAGTTTTTCACCATTGAGTACAATGCTAGCTGTAGGTTTTTCATATATGTACTTTTCCATATTGAGAAACCTTCCTTCTATACTTATCTTTTGGAATGTTTTTTTATCAAGAAAGGGTGCTTATTTTGCCAAATAGCTTTTCTTCATCAAATGCGAGGATCATGTGATTTTTCTTCTTCAGTTTATCACTCTAGTTTATTATACTAATTGATTTTCTTGTGTTGAACCATCCTTTCATACCTGGGATAAAACCCAGTTGATTATAGTGTATAATTATTTTAACGTGCTTTTGGATTTGGTTTGCAAGTATTTTGCTGTGGATTTTTGCATCTTATTCATTAGTGATACCAGTCTGTAATTTTCTTTTTTCATCATTATCTGATTTTGGTATTAGGATGATTTTGGCTTCATAGAATGAGTTTGGTAGCGTTCTTTACTGTTCGATTTTTTGGAAGCGCTTGAACAAGACTTGTATTAGATTGCCTTTGAGTGATTGGTAGAATTCACCTGTGAAGCCATCTGGTTCTGGGGTTTTCATCTTTGCTAGGTTTTTGATGCCTGTTTCAATCTTTTCACTTGTGTTTGGTTTGTTGAGGTCTTCTATTTCTTCTAGGGTCAGTGTAGGTTGTGTGTTTCTAGGCATTTATCCATCTCTAGTTTTTGGTCATACAGTTATTCATAGTATCCTCTTATGATTTCTCTTATTTTATGAAGTCAGTGGTAATGTCCCCCTCTCATTTCTGGTTTTATTTATTTGTGTCTTCTCTCTTTTTTTCTTTGTCAGTCAGCTGTTTGTCAATTTTGTTGATCTTCTCAAAGAACTAAAATTGGTTTTGTTTATCCTCTTATTGTTTCTTTTTTTTTCATTCTTTGATTTCATTTATTTCTGCTCTGATCTTTTCTATTTCTTTCCTTTGGCTTGGTTTGGGATTAGTTTGCTGTTCTTTTTAGTTCCTCCAGGTGTGCAGTTAGATCTTCAATTTAGCTGTTTCTTCTTCTTTAATGTAAACATTGAGTGCTATAAATTTCCCTCTCAGCACTGCCTTTGTGGTGTCCCATAGGTTTGTTTTTTTTTAAGATTTATTTTTATTTATTTATTTATTGCCCCCCCCTTGCCACTTGTGCTCGCTGTCTGCTTTTTGTGTCCATTTGCTACGCGTTTTCTTTTGTGTCTGCTTGTCTCCCTTTGTTGCGTCCTCTTGTTGCACCAGCTCTCCATGGGTGCAGGCCATCCACTCTCCGCGGGCATGGACTGTCATCTCTCTGCAGGTGCAGGCTAGCTTGCCTTCACTAGGAGGCCCGGGGAACTGAACCCAGGGCCTCCCATATGATAGATGGGAGCCCAAACACTTGAGCCACATCTGCTTCCCTGTCCCATAGGTTTTTTTTTTCCATTCTGTAATTCTTTATTCTGTTTTTCTTTATTTTTTGTTTTTGTTCTTCTTATAAATCAACCATTTGGTTTCATTTGCAAAAGCATTTTGTTGTGTCTTTAGACTTCAATCAATAAGTACCAATGAGTAATTTTTCTCTTAAGCTATTCATAATTTACAGAAAAGGTAGGGCACGGAAGAGTATATTCCATGACAACACAAACGTTGTTCACAGAATATAGGTTACGTTGTGTTCTCATTTTCATTCATCTCAAGATATTTGCTGAATCTCTTGCAATTTCTTCTTCATCCATTTTGTCCTTTGGCTTTCTGTTGTCATATTGTATTATTGTCTGTCTTTTTACCCTTTAATTTATCCTTCCTAATAATCTTCATTTCTACACACTTCTCCATGTCTCTCACCCCTGCTTTTTCCTTTCAGGCTCTATCTCTTGTAATTCTGGTTTTTGGTAACATATTCTATCAGGTTTTGTTTGTGAATACTTTGAACTTACCCTCATTTTTGCTTGTTTCTTGTGTTTAGGAGGCACAGGGAACCACAGCTGGGACCTCCCATGTGGGAAGCAGGCACTCAACCAATTGACCCACATCTGCTCCCCACACCCTCATTTTTGAAGGACAACATTGTAGGATACAGAATTCTTGGCTGTCAGCTTTTCTCTTTCAGTACCTTAAATATATCGTATGACTTTCTTCTCACTTCCATGGTTTCTAATGAGAGCTCAGCACTTAATCTTATCAAGGTTCCCTGTATGTGATACTTCGCTTTTCTCTTGCTGTTTTCAGAATCCTCTCTTTATCTCTAATATTTTTCATTCTGAATAGGATGTGTCTCAGGGTCTTGTCCTTCTTGGATATTGATTTTTATGTATTTTATAAGGTTTGAGAAGTTTTTAGTCATTATTTCCTCAAATATTCATTCTACCCCTTTTCCTTTCTCTTCTTCTGGGATACTTATAATGCATATGTTTGTGTGTTTTGTGTTGTTATTAAATTCCCTGAGACCCTGTTCCATTTTTTCCATTCTCTCCTCTTTATGTTCTCCTGTCTTTTCCAGTCCAGATGTTCTGTCTTTGAGATCACTAATTCTGTCTTTGAGCCATTCAAATCTGCTCTTATGTGCCTCTAATATATTTTTAATCTGGATGACAGCATGTCTTTCATTCTCATAAGGTTTGTACTTTTCTTTGCAGGATTCCAAATTGTTCTTTATGCTTGCCCAGTGTCTTCTCAATATCCTTTACAACTTTGTCATATTTTCTTTCATGTCTTTGAATTGACTTAGGAGAGGTGTGATTATCATTGATTAATTTTCTTAAATCCTGTATCTCTTCAGGATATTTGGTTTGTTCCTTTGGCTGGGCCATCTCTTCCTGTTTCCTAGCATGGCTTGTAATTTTTTGCTGATGTCTAAGCATTGGAATATGTAGGTGAATTTACTCTGAAGGCCAATTTCTCTCTCTTATTTGTTTTTTTTCACAGCTCATCTTTGCTATTTAGTTCTACTTATTCTAAGTCTTTAAAATTGCCCAACTTAAGTTATCAAAATTGGGCCAGGGACTCACCAATGGGGCACATATTTTCTCCCAGGAGTTAGGGTATAAAGAGAACCAAAAGCATGTTTTTGTTCATGCAATTTCCAGACCAGCCAGCAGATGGTGCTTGTTGGTAAACCTTTCCACAGAGGTGTTTCAATCTCCACTTTCCTGTGTTTGGGTCTGGCCAGAGTGGAGAGTCTAAGTGGGATCTGCTGGCCAAATTCACTGAAGAAAAGCACCCCGACTCCCCTTTCCTTTTCCTTTGAAACAGCGGACAGAGAGGAAGATGTTTGTTCCCCTCTCAGTCAGCTGCAGTGAGCCAGGGGTTTTATCACATCTTAATATCTTGGGGGTGGGTGAGGGGATCCCTTCCTGGCTGCTGTGGGGGATTGGTAACTCACGTTTGTTGTTTTGGGTTCTTTGTGCCTCTGTCTCTCACCCTCTTGGGAGTTCTATAATACTCTCCTGGTCTGTTCACCCCCAAAGCAGTTATCTCAGACAGCTTTTGGCTCTTTCTTCACTGTTTTTGTAAGAGAATTGAGCTCTGCTGACTACTCTGATGCCATCACCCCACAATTAAGGTGGGGCCTTTTTTTTTTTTTTTTTGGAGATACTGGGGATTGATCCCAGGACCTCGTACATGACTTCAAAGGCACTCAACCACTGAGCTACTTCTGCTTCCCTCAGGTGGGACCTTTTTTTTTTTTTTACCGGGAGGTCCCGGGGATCGAACCCAGGTCCCTCCATATGGGAGACGGACGCCCAACCAGTTGAGCCACATCCGCCCCCGGGTGAGACCTTTCGATGAGCTTACTTTAGTAAAGCATGACCCAGGGTGAGTCTTAATCCTTTTACTGGAGTCTTTTATAAACAGAATGAACATGGAGAGAGACAGAGAGAGAAACTCCCAGAAGCTGAGTAAGAAAGCCCTGGAAGCCAGAAGCTGAAATCAGTGAAACACAGAAGCTGAGAGAAAGCTATGAAGCCAGAAGCTGTGGGCAATAGAGCCTGGAGGAAAAGGCAGATGCCAGCAGATGCCACCATGTGCCTTACCAAGAAGGAGAGGAGTCCAGGATCACCGGCAGCCAGTCTTCAGGGGGAGAGCTCACCTGATGCCTTGATTTGGGCATTTTCACTGTCTTAGAACTGTAAGCTTTTAAGCTAATAAATCCCCATCATAAAGACAACCCTTTTCTGGTATAGTGCTTTTGGCAGATTTTAGCAAACTAAAACAGATGGTAATATTACTTTTTCAAGTACTTTTTGGTCCTTTTAGAGTACTATCAAAAGAAACATGTAATCGTCAAATATATCTTACTTTGTGCATTTTCTCTTAAATTATTAAAACAAACCACTTCACTTGGATTGATTCTTGTGGAGAATGTTTAATAATGAATTTAAAGTGCTGAATAGTAGAGTTCCTATATTCCTCACCTAAAACCTATGAAAACATCAAGACTTGCCAGTGCTCTTTCAATTTTTCATTTAATTCAAGTCAAAATTACATTATTAAGAAAAATATTAACAGCTGTGGTAGAAACATTATTTTCCCCCTACATAGACTTTCTTCTTGAATATAATGGACTCTTTGTTGAGAAGTGTGACAGGATAAATTCCAGTGTTTTTGTGTGACATAGATTTGTACTTTCAGCTAAGTAGAAGAAAACTTGAAATAAAATGGGTAATTTGCTCTATTTTCTTCCGAAGGGATTGTAATCCTGAATTGAGGTGATTAGTGTCTCTTGGTAGCATTTGTGATACATGAATGAAATGCTGTTTTGTTTGGACAGTGCTGAGATACTTTCTACACCTTTCCTTCCCAATAGAACTTTCTGCAGTGATATTAATATTCTATCTATGTTGTCAAAACAGTAGTCACATGTAACCATTGAACACCTGAAATATTGTTAGTATGACTGAGGAATTGAGTTTTTCACTTTATTTAATTTTTTAAAATAAAAATAAAAATAACCACATATGACTAGTGGCTCTTTCATTAGACAGTCCAGGTCTAGACTTTCAGTTTACTTACTTTTCACAAGTAGTATTTTATATAAAATATAACTAAAGAAGAATTTGAGTTAGACATAAAATATTTTAAGTGTGAACAAGTTCTCTATCTTTGTGTATTTGGCTCTGTTAAGGTGTCCTCTGAAGAAGAAACAGGACAGTATCCAGATTGGGAAGGCTTGTGTTCTGCAACTGGCTTTGTCATTTACTAGCTCTGGACCTTTCCTTGCCTGTACAATGAGGAATCTGTTGGTTTCCAAATTTATTTTTTAGCAGTGGGACTTTTTTTTTATTTAAAGAAAAACTTTGGACAAAACCTAACAGATCTGACAGAGATGGATTTATGGGTGGGGTGGGATGGGGCAACAGTCTTCACTTTATGTCTCAGTAACTTCTTACCCCTCCTCCATGCTCCTGCATCGCTGAATCCAGTTTGCAAAGCATTGGGCTAGATGAATTCCAGCTTTAATAACATATGGTCCCAATATAATTGTGAATGGAGTGTTCTCTTTTTGAAATGATCTTGATAGCATTTTTTCTCCAAAGGCCATTTTTAAAGGTATTTTGACCCAACACAACTCATTAACACTGTGTTTGAGAGGCACTCAGGGTATTTGATAGGGAGAGGTTTGCGTTCTCTTAGCTCACCAAAAATGAAGCTAAAAACAAGAGCTTAAAAGACAATAAATATGGACAGGTCCAGATAATTTTTGTGGGCAAATTTCCTTTTTGGTGAATGGTCTGTTCAGTTCAACAGAATCAGGACTGAGTTTGATAAAACATGATTTAAGTGGTTAAATTGGAATTGTAGTGGCTTACTCTAGACTGTGTGGGCTCAAGCAATTCATTCCTGCCCATCCCTCTCTCTTAAGGGAAAGAAGCCCTGATCTATAATGGAGTCCTCAGATACATACAACTAGACTGTGAAATGGAACTTGGCTTGAAAGGGAAAGGTCCAGAGGGAAGTATAAAGAGGTCAAAAATGCTTCCTCCCCCATGACGCTTCTTTTGTTTATGGGTTATCTATTTTGGATCTTTTCCTCTCCCCTTCTTTTTCCTTCCCTTTCTTTCTATTCCCCTCTTTTCTCTGTTCTACAAGATAGCTGGTAAGAAGTGCCACCTCCCTTTTTTCTTAGGAGGCCATCGCTGGAAAGCCTAGCAGGTACTTGTATAGCGTCCAGAAAAAAGGACATGTGGAGAGCCTGACTCTAGCCTAGGCAAAGTAGTTTTGCATTTACATATGATCTGTCTAAATTCACCTGATTAGGAGAGGTCTTAGTTGCTTGGGACCAGGAGCTTACTCTCATGGGTCTGTGAGAAGTTAGATAGTTAGTAGAGGAATCAGGGACTTGAGATCCTGTCAGCCTTTTCATTTGTTAAGACAACTAGATAGAATATGTTTGATATTACATCAGGCTATGATTTTAAACATATTTATGGGAAAGATGGTTTATTGTCTCCAAGAACACAATGTTATATAGTAAGCTCAGTGCCCTGAAAGCTTTTAATGAATAAAATATATGTTTGCTCCCTTGGCATCCTTGAAATTCAGGCAAGTGAAGAACATAAAGAGAGAAAGCTGAAGAAAAAAAGCTTTGGCTAAAAAAACCAAAGTCAAGCATTTGATTATGATTGTACACAGCATGTCTCAAGGTTGTTCTCTTCTGTTAAATTCAATGGGACAGCTGAGCTTTTGAGATTTTCTGCTTCTTCCCTGTCTATTGTCTTTTGCATCTTTAGCTCTGAACACTGCTTCACAGATAGTAGAAACTCAGTAAATATATGTTTAATGCTGGATTGGAGACATTTGCCTTAACCTTGAAGATGAATGTGGGGAAGTGAGGTCTTTGATAAAATGAGTGGAAATTTTAATGGCCAAACATAATATATTAATGTATCTATAAAGCTTTACAGTTTACAAAGGACTGCTAAGCTTACAAAGGACAGTATCTTAGTTTTCCTCACAGCAACACTGTGGGGCAGATATTATAGTCCCCAGAAAGGTTAAGTGTCTTGTCTACTGTAGTAGTTTAAATGGTGGTCCCCAAAAGATATGTCCACCTCCTAATCCTGCCATAAGTCAAGGAAAGCCTGGAGCCACCAGGAGCTGGAAGAGGCAAAAAACAAATTCTCAGCTAGAGCCTCTTGAGGGAATGTGGCACTAACACATTAACATCAGACTTCTGGTCTTGAGAACTAGGGGAGAGTAAATTTCTGTTGTTTTAAGCAACCCAGTTTGTGATAATTTTTTACAGTAGCTTTAGTAAACAAGGGCACCTACTAAGTGTCTGTTTTTGGTCTCAAATCCAGTTCTCCTTTGTCCCCAAATGAAAAAAAGAATTTTCCTGAAGGAGAGGATTGACAGAGGATGCAGAGCTGCAGAAATATTAAAGATACAATTTTGCAGTAGCACTCATACCTTTCCTGAGAAAGAACCATTTCAATGGAGTAGGAAGATTGGAAGGCCAAGATGGATAGGTTCCTGAAAAAGGGGAGGCACATACTTTCTTTTTTTTTTTTTTTTTTTACCGGGAGGTACCAGGGATCGAACCCCGGTCTCTCCATATGGTAGACGGACGCCGAACCTCTTGAGCCACATCCGTTTCCCGTCACATACTTTCTTAATGAGGGAACAAAATCCCTTCTTAAGAGAAATGTTTTTCTTTTCATAGTATTTGTTAACTGGAGAAAGTGAATGATTTGAATAATCCTACAAACTATTCTACAATTCTACAATTGTGGTAGGTATGTACCCCAAGGAAAGACATGTTGGGAATCTTAATTTGGGTACCTGTGGGTGTGAATTTATATGTAAATAGGACCTTTTGAAGATGTTATTTTTAGTTAAGGTGTGAGTCAACCAAGTCAGGATGAGCCTTAATCTGTATTACTGGAGTCCTTTATAAGCAGAAGAAATTCGGACACAGTGGGTCAGAGAAGACAAGAAGCCAGAAGTCAGTGGAAACTGGAAGAACAGACACTAAGAGAGAGCGTGATGTGGGAGGCAGAGATGGAAGCCAAGGAAGCCCAAGGATTGCAGCCGGCCAACACCAGAGTACTACAGACTTTGGGGAGAAAGCATGGTCTTACAGATGCCTTGATTTTGGACTTTGGGCCTCTGAAACCATGAGCCAATAAATTCTTATTGCTTAAGCCAACCCATTGTGTGGTATTTGTCATAACACCCTGGAAGTCTAAGCCAATAAAATTAACTCAATTGTAAATGTGTAGTTTCCCAGTAATTTAAGGTTGCTAAGGTGGTAGAACTTACAATACTATAAAAGCATTAGTCAATTCATTGGCATTTAGAAAAAATAATTTTCTGAAATGTTTAAAGACCACAAATCTGTACCCCATTTCTCTAAGGTATTCACAAGCATTTTTTGCTCAAAGTCATCTTTTGCCAAGAATTTTTATTAGGCAAAATGTACTTTAATCTTACTGAATTTCTTAACCATTCTCTGCTAAGAACTCTTTCATTTAGTAGTTGTATTAGTCAGGCAAAAGGGTGCTGATGAAAAGTACCAGAACTCTGTGGGCTTTTATAAAGGGTATTTATTTGAGGTAGAAGCTTACAGTCACAAGACCCTAAAGAGCCCAACTCAAGGTACCACAGAGGTACTTTCTTACCCAGTCATTGGCCACATATTGAATCAAGATGGTGGGCGATGTCTGCAAGGGTTCAAACTTCTTTCTTCCTCTTAAGACTCTGTGGTCCCAGCTTCTTCTGGTCTCAGCTGTAGGCTGGCATAAGGCTCTTCTCTCTCCCCTGGGTTTGTTTTTTTCTGGGCTCAGCCTTTCTGGTCTCTTCACAAGGTCAGCTGTAGACTATCAGGAGGCCTCTGCCATGTCTATTAAACTGTCTCTCTTCCTTTGTGTTCTTCTTCTCTGTGTGTCTACTTCAGTGTTAGAATTTGTTTTATCAACCCACCAAGGGGGCTGGGACTCAACACTGAGTCACATTCTAATGACTTGGTTGAATCAAAGCCCTAATCATAACAAAATTTAATCAGATGTCTCAGCTGAATCTAATACAATCAAAGGGTTATCATGATCAGAGGAACAGACCAGTTTACAAACATAATCAAATATCTCTCTTTGGAATTCTTAAATATTTTCAAACTGCCACAGTAATCATGATCATTTGCTTTATATATTCCCCATTTAAGTCCATTTAAGGTAAAAGAAAATTATAACTAGATATATGTTGGGATGATAGCTTCTTTCCTAGGTGAAATAATTAAAAGGAATGGGAGCATTGTCCTCTTCCTACCCTCTCTCCACCCCCTGCCCTGCCTTAATAAGATTGTCTGATCATGCCCATAGAAGCTTAACTTGGGCAAGGTAAAGGACTGTCCTTCTGTCACTTACCCTTGTTGCTAAGGGAGTCTATCTTTAAGTCTAGGAACGTTTAGATGGTTATAGAATCCTTCCTTCAGGCAGAGGGTAGGAAATGTGCAAATAATATGACTAGGCCATGCATTTGATAAAAATATAGAGAGTAAAACCTTTTCACAAGTTTCTGTCTCTTTCATAATTTCTGTCTTATCAGGACCAAAGCAATCAACATACCCTCTTGAGATACCCCTAATTTTGGAAAGCCCTATGACAACTTGATATTTTCCTGTATACTCTTTTGTTTTGTCTTTTAATTTTAGTTATGGCAGATTCTGATACTCAAACATTACAGTTTTTATTTTATTAGAGGTCACTTTTCTCTGTTGGGTTTTAACTTTTATGCTTAGAAAACCCTTCTTCTGTGAAACTCCTAATGGCATAATTTAGGAGTGTTTAAAGAACCAAGGACTAGAAAACTGTACCCTCCATTTCTTCCATGAAAGTGCTTTTCACCTGTAGCTTTTGGAGTTCTTGGTTGCAAACATTAGAAAACAACCTTGGCAAACTTTAGCAGGGAAAGAATTTACTGAAAAGATATCTAATGATGGGAAGGCTTGAACCAGGCTCAGAGAATGGGCAGGTACCTGGTGAGGCTGGGCAGCTGTGGTAGAGTCTCAGGCAAGCTGGCACAGGGTTAGTTTGCTTAGGGGCTGTCACCACCATGGCCACTGTCACCAATAGGCTCACAGCCATCCAGGTTCCTAATTCGATGATCAAGTATCTGTGGAAATTGATATTTTAGAGTTGTTTTAAAAAATGCCAGGGCCTTTGTTTAAAATTTTACCAGCTGCTGTTTGTCAAATGGTCAAGACCCCACCCTGCCAAATTGTCCAGTTACAGCAGACAAAAGAGTACATTTACATGACAGGAAATAGTGCATTTCGGGTGTCCTTTCCTAGCCTACTGAGGAATATTATTCCCTACCGTATTAACAAAGTGAGACTTGGGAGTCATTTCCTACCTACTGATGCTTAGGGGATATCAGATGTTGGAATACTTAGTGTTGATAGTTTGGTTGGTATCTTACTTGCCATTTAAACTGCTTCCTGTGCTATGAAGAATTCCTGAAGTTTGTTGCACCCTTACACAACTACCACAAGTTCCTGAGTTGCAGGTGGGATGTTGAGTTGGTTGAACATAGGTCGCATTCGAGTGCCATTTTTGCAAGGACCAGAGGAAGAAGTGTCTGCTCCTTCTTTGACTTCGATGGCCCTCCAAAGGCACAGCTGTCAGTTTTGGGATTTCTCCTAGAATAGAAAGGGAGTTTGGATGCTGAAGAGCCAAAAAGCAAGACATCTTCACTCTAGCACCTGGCTGTCCTAGTGGAAACTTAGCTATCTTCCAAAGTCCCCTCCCAGCTGTATCCCTGCCAAGTGACTGCCACTCCCCTTCAGTCTCCATGTACCACAGACATAGGAAGGCATGAGGTCAGCCTCCATCTTGTCCTTACTCCCACTTCAAAAAACCTTCGTACCCCCTCTCTCATGTTGGACCTCCTTTGGGCCTCACAACATCTGGCTAGACTTCCCTTTACACTGTTCTAGTTGGAGTTATTTACTAACTTTCCAGTCTTTCACATTCAGTAGAAATGTCATATGGCCTACCATCCTGCTCACTCTAAGTTCTAATCTTTGTCCTGAGTGACTTTAATATATATATGATTATAAGCACTAACCATCTACTACCCTGTCTTTACAATTAAAGTTGATCTTACAGCTGTCTTTACAATAAGAATTGACCTCCATGTAAATATCCTACAGGTAACTGTAGTTTAATATATTAAATTGAATTTATAATCTATCCCTTCAAAACTGTCTCTATTCCTGAACCCTCTTAGTAATGTCATAACTTTCTCCTAGGTTTCCCAAGCCAGAAATCAGTGAGTCACCCTGAATACTCTCCCTTTCTGAGCCTCTGACTTCCCAGTCAGCCTCTGTAGATACTGCCTCCTTAAATCAGCATCAATCCATTCTGTGTTCTCCTTTTGTCTGACTGTTGCCTTTGTGTAAGTTTAGATTTCTTTCATGTGGATAACTGCAATATCCTTCTAATTGGTTTCTATTTTTATACTAGTTTATCTTCAGTCTATACCCACATGCTAAAGTAAGCTTCCTAAAAGAATTCTGATCATTTCATTCTTTTGCTGAAAACACTTTGTGGCTTTCTTAGCCTCAGAATAAAATCACATTCATCCCTTTAATATAAAAATCTGTCTTTCATAAGACTATGTCTATAATTCAACTACTGTATCTCCTCTGAGGTATATTTTGCTCCAGACAAATATAGATGTCTCCAGATTGGTCTTTGACTCTTCCCACTTCTTTCCCATGTTCATTCCTATAAATATTTTAAAATTCAGCTGGATTTTCAAGTGATATATTTGTAGATACATAATATTTTGGGATTTTCAGGATGGACTTGTGATCCAATTCAGGGCAATGAGAGTCATTGTCTGGGACTTTTGTCCTGGATTCTCCATCTTTTGCCTTTGAGGTCAGGATGATAGAAAATGTGAGCCTGAGGTTCCCACCACTTGGAGGACACTCACTGACAGAGAATGGTGCTCACTTTTAGAGAGAAGCAGAACTGGTGCAAGGGAGTATGAGAGTTAGTGAGAAAGCCAGGCTTGGTGACATTGTTGGGCCCTGGATCTATTGGACCTGATACCAGATCTACTCCAGTCCTGTCCAGTTAATAGCTGATAAATCTGCTCATCCTTTTTCTTTCACTTAAATTAGATGGTTTTAGCTTTTACCCCCTGGGACCAAAAAAGTCCATGGAGAAGCAATAGAACTAAGAGTTGACATTATTTATAAACTTAGTCTGTACATACTCGCTATGCATACTATAATTTTGACAGGTGATTTTCATAGGAAACCTATAGGTTTGTGTGTATGTATGATAATTTGTTTAAGTCTACATAAAGCAGGCTGTACTTATGGGTAATTCAAACTGTGCCTAAATTTGAGTTGGAAGCTAATGGAGAGAAAATGTGAGACTTTTTGAAAATTGTACTTGTAATCTTGTATCATTTAACCTAGTGGTTCTCAACTCAACCGTACATTAGAATCATTTGAGGAACTTTTAAAACTACAGATAATTGGGACCCTACCAGACAAATTCAATAAAAAATCTGTGGAGGGTGGAACCAAGCATTAGTATTTTTAAAAAATTTCCCTTTTTCTATTTTCAGCAGGGTTAAAACCCAATAATCCAGCCTACTTTTTTTCTCTGTTCCTTGAGTAACTCAGAGTACTCAAAAAGAATAAAACAGTAGAATTAAATAATGCATATACAATAATATAATTGAAAGTGAATGGATTAAACTCCCCAATCAAAAGATATAGGCTGACAGAATGGATAAAAAAACATGAGCCATCCATATGCTGCTTACAAGAGACTTTATGGGATACAAGGAAGACAATGCTGAAAGGGAAATTTACAGACCTAAACGCCTATCTTAAAAAAGAAGAGCCAAAATAAAAGATCTTATGGAACAACTGAAGAAACTAGAAAAAGAACACCAAACCATTCCCAAAACAAGCAGAAGGAGAAAAAAGTAATAAAGATTAGAGCAGAAAGATATGAAATTGGAACAATAACAACAACAACAACAACAAAAAAAAACAATAGAGAAAATCAACAAACCCAAAAGCTGGTTCTTTGAGTAGAGCAATAAAATTGACAAACCCCTAGCTAGACTAACAAAGAAAAAAGAGAGAAGATGCAAGTAAATACAATCAGAAATGAAAGGGGAGAAGTTGCGACTGACCTCACAGAAATAAAAAGGATCATAAAAGGATATTATGAGAAATTGTATGCCAACAAACTAGACAACCTAGATGAAATGGACAAATTCCTAGAAATGCACAAACAACCTACAGCGACTCTATAAGAAATATAAGAACTTAACAAACCAATCACATTTAAAGAGATTGACTCCGTCCTCAAAAATCTCCCAACAAAGAAAGTCCAGGACCAGATGGCTTCACAGGTGAATTCTCCCAAGCATTTCGAGAAGAACTAACACCAATCCTGTTTAAACTCTTCCAAAAGATTGAAGAGGAGGGAAAATTACCAACATATTTTATGAAGCCAACATCACTCTAATTCCAAAGCCAGATAAAGGTACTACAAGAAAAGAAAATTACAGACCAATCTCTCTAATGAACATACATACAAAAATTCTTAACAAAATATTTGCAAATAGAATCCATCAGCCTTTCAAAAGAATTATATGCCACGACCAAGTGGGTTTTCTCCCAGGTATGCAAGGGTGGTTCAACATAAGAAAATCAATTAATGTAACATACTACATTAACAAATTGAAGAAAAAACAACACATGATCAACTCAATTGATGCAGAAAAGGCATACGATAAAATCCAGCATTCTTTCTTGATAAAAACACTTTGAAAGTTAGGAATAGAAAGAAAATTCCTCAATATGATAAAGGGCATATGAAAAACCCACAACCAATATCATACTCATGGGAAAGGTTGAAAGCTTGCCCTCTAAGATTGGGAATAAGAAATAATGCCCACTATCACCACTGTTATTCAATATTATGCTAGAAGTTCTAACTAGAGCAAGTAGACAAGAAAATGATAAAAGGCATCCAAATAGGAAAAGAGGAAATAAAACTCTCACTATTTGTAGATGACAGATACTATATTTAGAAAATTCTGGAATGTTTACGACAAGCTACTTGAGCTAATAAACAAGATCAGCAAAGTGGCAGAATACAAGATCAAAACGCAAAAATCGATAATGTTTTGTATACTAGTACTGAACTATTATTGAATTGAGGAGGAAATCAGGAAAAAAATTCCATTTATAATAACAACCAAAGAAGTACAGGACCTAGAGGCAGAAAACTACAAAACAATGCTAAAAGAAATCAAAGATGACCTAAACAAATGGAAAGATATTCCATGTTCATGAATTGGAAGATTAAATATTGTAAAGATGTCAATCCTACCCAAACTGCTTTATAGATTCAATGCAATACCAATAAAAATTCCAACAGCCTGCTTTACAGAAATAGAAAAGGCAATTACAAAATTCATTTGGAATAGAAAGTGCATCTGAATAGCCAAAAGCATTCTAAAAAAGAAGAGTGATGTGGGAGTACTTTCACTGCCTGACCTTGAAACATACTACAAAGTTACAGTAGTCAAAACAGCATGATGGGGAGCAGATGTGGCTCAAGCAGTTGGGCACCCACTTCCCACATGGGAGGTCTTGGGTTCAGTTCCTGGTGTCTCCTAAAGAAGATGAGCAAGACAGCAAGCTGACACGACAGGCTGGCACAGCAAGCTGATGCAACAAGCCGACACAACACTATGACACAACAAGATGTGTAATGAGATGATGCAACCAGGAGACACAATGAGGAGACACATTAACAGGGAGTGGATGTGACTCAAGCAATTGGGTGCCTCCCTCCCACATGGGAGGTCCCAGGTTCAGTTCCTGGTGCCTCCTAAAAGAAGATAAGCAGACACTGAGAGTATACAATGAACAGAGATAGAAGGCAGACAGTGAGCACAAACAAGTGGCGGGGGTGGGGGGGGGAAGGGGGGAAAATAAATCTTTTAAAAAAACCCCAGCATGGTATTGGCATAAAGGTAGACACATTGATCAGTGCAATAGAACTGAGAGTCCAGAAATAAACCCTTACTTTTATGGCCAACTGTTTTTTTTTTTGAACCAGGACCTTGTACATGGGAAACAGGCACTCAAACTACTGAGCTGCACCTGCTCCCCCCAACAGGTTTTTGACAAACCTACAAAGTCCATGTTACTGGGATAAAAGAGTCTCTTCAACAAATGGTGCTAGGAGAACTGGATATCCATAACCAAAAGAATGAAAGAGGACTCCTATCTCACTCCCTATACAAGAATCAACTCAAAATGTATCAAAGACCTAAATATGAAAGCAAGGACCATAAAACTACTAGAAGAAAATGTAGGAAAACATACTAAAGATCTTGTGGTAGGTGGTAGTTTCCTAAACATTATACCCAAAGCACAAGCAACAAAAGAAAGTATAGATAAATGGGACCTCCTCAAAATTAAACACCTTTGTACCTCAAAGAACTTTGTCAAAAGGGCGAAAAGGCAGCCAACTCAATGAGAGAAAATATTTGGAAATCACATACCCGATAAGGGTTTAATATCCACGATATAAAAAGAGATGCTACAAATAAACATAAAAAACAAATGACCCAATTAAAAAATTGGCAAAGTCTTGAATAGACATTTGTCCAAAGAAGAAATACAAATGGTGAAGAAACACATGAAAAAATGTTCAACATCAATAGTGATTAGGGAAATGCAAATCAAAGTAACAATGAGATATCATTTCACACTTATTAGAATGGACAGTATAAAAAAGATAGAGAACTACAAGTGTTGGAGAGGATATGGAGAGATAGGAATGCTTATTCACTGTTGTTGGGAATGTAGAATGGTATAGGCACTGTGGAGGACTGTTTGGCACTTTCTAAAGAAGTTGAATATAGACTTGCCATGTGACCTGACAATACCACTACTAGGTATATACCCAGAAGAACTGAGTGCAGTGACAGGAACAGACATCTGCACACCGATGTTCATAGTGGCATTACTCACAATTGCCAAAAGATGGAAATAATCCAGGTTTCCATGAACTGAAGAATGGATAAGCAAACTGTGGTGTATACACATGATGAATATTATGCAGCTGTAAGAAGAAATGAAGTCGTGAAGCATATGACAACACAGATGAACCTGGAGGACATTATGTTGAGTGAAGCAATCCCAACATAAAAAGATAAATACTGTAAGCTTGTGCTATTATGAACTAAATATATTGTTTAATCTCATGGTGTTAACTTTAATATAGGTCACCAGAAAATAGAATGAGGTTAGAGAATGGAAAGCTGAGGGTTAATTTGTGCAAAATTATTTAAAATGTTGTTAATCTTTGGAAATGAATAGAAAAGTTGAAAGCACAACATAGTGTTTTTAACTAACAGTGCTATTACATGGGTATGGCAGTAGTTGAATATGAAAGTCTAAGGTCATGTATATTACTAGAAGGAAAGCTAAAAAATGTAACATGGGACTGTATAGCATATTAAAACCTCATGTGAATACGGGTAATATTGCATATATGACTTTTTTCTTTGAAACTGAACAAATATTTGTTAATGTTACAAGATGCTAATATGGGGCAAAAAAAGACATGCTATGTGAAAGAAACAAAACACAAAGTACTACATATTGTATGATTCCATTTATATAATATGTAAATATAAATCAATTTGTAAAGATGTAATTAGATTAGTGGTTGTGGAGGGCTGGGGAAGGATAGAGGGATTGAGAAGTGACTGCTAAAGAATGTGGTATTTTTCTTTTTGGAGTAATGAAATTTTTATTAAATTATTTATGGTGATGAATGCACAACATTGTTATACTAACAGCCATTTATTGTACACTTTGGATAGATTGTATGGTATGTGAATATATCTCAATAAAATTGCTTTAACAAATAAGCATTTGGTGTCCAAGATTAAAGGTGTTTCCAGTTTTTGATGTGTACCTGGTTAAGGAGAGACATACTTATTTTAATTCCCAGTTGATGTCATCTGCCAGTTGCTTTTAGATAGTATAAACACACATACGTACACACATACACTTATATATGTCTATACATACATATATTTGGTTTGCTTTATTTTCCTTTAATTGTAAGAGCATAAATAAATCCATAGAAAATAATGACTGAATAGAAAACAGTCAATCAGAGAAACATATGGTAATTAATTAAATATGCTTAATTAATTAACCATACAAAAATTTAATAGAATGCAGTCTTGGTGCCTAGTGCTGCCCTAAGGGCCGAGAGGGATACAATCTCCCATCACTGGTATTTACAATCTAATTGAAGAGATAAGACATAGCAGAAAAACTAAATAAACTTGTAGGGTTATGTGAGTATGTAATTAATTGGCAGCATGAGTGGTGATGACAGTAAGTACTATAGCATCTCAGATAACTGGGATATACAGAATAAGCTCCCAAACAGATGAGAAATGAGAAAACTTTTCTATTCTTTCTCTGTATGTTGCAAAACCCTGTGGTGGGATTTTTAGTTTCCTATTTTTAACAAGACCCAAAGCAGAAGCAAGTTCCCTGGGTGGCCACCTTTTGTTTTCACAATCTCTCTTTATACAACATTGTTTAGAAAGTAATATTTTGGAGGTGAGCCTATTGATTTGAAAAAGGCTTCCAAAGTTTAAAACATGTAGTTTGCAATTTTAATTATTACTTTTAATTGTGATTTCTTACCCTCAAAATAGAAGGTAATTGTGAGTTCAGCAGCGATATCTTGGCTCCTGGTTTGGGAAACAGATGGTAAATGGGTGACAAGGCTCAGATCCAGAGAGTCTTTGGGGAATATTTAATTCTTTCAACATGTGGGCTCTCATGAGCTTATTGACAAGAAGTCAGATTCTTTTCTGCAAACTCTTTTAGTTTCTGTTTGTTTGTGAATATTTTATATTCACCTTTATATTTGAAAGACAGTTTTGCTGCATAAAGACTTCTCTGCTGGCAGTTTTTCTCTTTCAGTTTCCTGATTGTATCATACCACTGTCTTCTTGCCTCCATGGTTTCTGAAGAGAAATCTGTGCTAAGTCTTTACTGGAGGTCTCTTGTATGTGATGGTTTGCTTCTCTCTTGCTGCTCTGAGAATTTTCTCTTTATCTTTGACATTTGACATTCTGAGTAGTATGTGTCTTAGAGTAGGTCTATTTGGGTTTATTCTGATTGGGGTGTGGTATGCGTCTTGGATATGTAAGTTCATTTCTTTCATGAGAGTTAGGAAATTTTCAGCTATTATTTCCTCAAATACTCTTTTTGCCCCTTTTCCCTTCTCTTCTCCTTCTGGAACTCCCATGACATGTATGTTGTTGCGTTTTGTGTTGTCATTCAACTCTCTGAGCCCCTGCTCATTTTTTTTCCATTCTTTTCTCTCTCTGTTCCTTTCTCTCTTCAATTTTAGCTGTTCTGTCTTCAGTATCACTTACTCTTTCTTCTATCATTTTGAGTCTCCTGTTGTATGCCTCAAATGTGTTTTTGATCTCACCTATTGTGTCTTTCATTCCCATGAGCTCTGTTACTTTTCTGTTCAGTGTTTCAAATTCTTGTTTGCATTCACTCAATGTCTTCTTGATGTCATTTATCTCTTTAACTATGTTGTCTTTCAACTCTTTAATTTGATTTTGGAAATTTGTGCTCATCTCGCTGATTAGTTCTATCAAATTCTGCATCTCTTCTGGGACTTTGATGTATTCCTTTCCTTGGGCCATGTCTTCTATTTTCTTAGTATGGCTCGTAATTTTTTGCTGATATCTAGGCATCTGATTAGGATGTAGTTTACCCAGATGCTCAATTTCTTTCTCTTTTGTAGGGATTTAGTGGCAGGAGGCTGTGAGTCACCACAGCTCTTTGATTTTTGGCTCAACCTGAATTGTTAGGATTGTCTTGCTGGTTGCTCAAAACTGGGCACTGGATCCAGTAATTGGTTATAGAGTCACTTCCTAGGGCCTTGGGCAGGGAGGGTATAGAGACCGGAAAAACCCTCTCTTATTTTTAATTTTCTTGCATGCACTTCCTTGATCCGTCAGGAGATGGCACTCTTTGGCAGCTCTCAGTTCAATGCCTGGTCAGAGTGTATTTGTTGGAACACAGACCAGTCATGTGATAGAGCTTCCTGTCTGGAGGCTAGGAGCCTTGTAATTCAAACTTTCTCTGAGACAGTTCTCCAGCCTTCTCTGGCAGTCTCCTCCCTTTTCCTGGCTAGGAAATATTTCCACTCCCCTCTGAGTCCTAAACAATCAGTTCCTGTTAGTAAAGGAGGAGATTGGAAGATTTGTATATCTTTAGGCCCTTGCAGGTTCCAAGGTAAAAAATGGTGCAATCCCACCTGGCCTGGAAGGGCTCTTGGGACACAGCAGACCAAATTTGTGAGTCAAAAGCTGAGTCAGCCTTAGGCTGTGTCCCTCTCTCTCCCCTTTCCTGTGGAGTCCTCAACAATTAGTCCCTGCTAGAAGAAAGGGAGATTGCAAGGGTTGGATTTCTCCAGTCCTTTGCTGGCTCCCAGGGCAAACCACTGTGTGGTCTCACCTGGCCTGAAAGGGCTCGTGGGACACAGCAGACCAAATTTGTGGGTCAGAAATTGAGTCCACCTTAGGCTGTGTCCCTCTCTCTCCCCTTCCCTGGGGTGGTAGCTCCCTTGAGCCCCCTTTGTCTGTAGTTGCAGGCCCAGAGGCCCAAGAATTCTAAAGTATCTTTATTGTGGGGAGGGTCCCAGCAGTAGCAGCCACCGGTTTCAACTCATGGTTCTGTCATCATGATTTCCCTCCTTTGTCCCTCTCTCCTCTGGGCGGTGTCCAGCCTTTGCCTGCAGTCCTAAACCCTAGAGGATCTTTTTCGGAGCTTGTTTCAGCCTGTCCTGTAGCTATTGTTCTGGAAAAGATATTCCCATGCCTTACTAGTTCCAAGAAGTCAGATTCTTGGGCCTTCTCTAGACATTTCCAGTTGCTCTTCCTTTCGCTTTGCCTTTTCTAGTCAGTGATTCTCAGCCAGGGTGTGGTAAAAACCTGAGTTGTCTAAATCATTTGTGAGGTATATTCCATCTTGTAAATGATTTACTTTCCTACATATTAGAATGCTTATACCTATAAAGACAATACAGTCACTCATTACATTCTAAAGTGGAAGAGAAAGGGGTGAAATGTGGTGAAGAGTGGCACATATGTAACATTTGAGTTTGTGGGGGATATATCTTCAGGGGGAACATCATTTGTCAAATGTGTCTTGGTGGAAAAAAAGAGTAAAGAACATTTGCTCTAGCATAAAGACAGAGCTATTTCTCTCTGGTCTCATCTTTTTTTATTGGGAAAGAAATTTCTTTTTTTGTCCTGGGTCTCAATCTTTTTGGTGGCTGGTCGAAATTGCTTTTCTTTCAGCCACTTGAGTGCCAATTCTATTAAGCTTTCTCTCCTCATGGCATCTAACCCTTTATAAAAAAATCACCTAAGATGCCCTTGTTGTTTAATAACACAACATGTGATGTTTTGAAGCTGTATGCACCCCTCAAATACATAATCTTAAATTTAATCCATTCCTGTGGATATAAACCCATTGTAAGTAGAACCTTTTAATGAGGCTCCTTCAGTTAAGGTGTGTCCAACCTCAATCAGGATTGGTCTTAATCCTATTACTGGAGTCCCTTATAAGAGAATGAAATCCAGACTGAGAGAGAAAGCTACAGGAAGCAAGAAGCTGAAACGGAACCTGGCAGAGAAGGAAGAAACCAGGAGACACAGCCATGTGCCTTGCCATGTGACAGAGAAACCAAAGAACAGCCAGCCCCAGAAGACCACAGTCTTTTGGGAGAAAGCATTGCCTTGATGATATTTTGATTTGGACATTTCCCTGCTTCAAAACTGCAAGTGAATAAATTCCCATTGTTTAAGCTGAACCATTTCATGATATTTGCTTGAGAAGACCAGGAAACTAAAACAGATTTTGGTACCAGGAGAGTGGGGGGCTGCTATTGCAAATACCAAAAATGTGGAAATGGCTCTGGAATTGGGTAGTGGGTAGAGGCTAGAAGAATTGTGAGGTGCTTGATAGAAAAGGCCTAGATTACTTTGAAGAGACTGTTGATAGAAATATGAATGCTAACGGCACTTCTGATGAGGCCTTAGATGGAAATGATGAATGCGTTACTGGAAACTGGAGGAAAGGTGATCCGTGTTTTAAAGTGGTAGAGAACTTGGCAGAATTGAGTTGTGTTGTTGGATGGAAGGCAGAAGTTGATAGTGATGAACTTGGCTATTTGGTTGAGGATATTTTCAAGCTGAGTGTGGAAAGTGAAGCCTGGTTTCTCCTTGCAGATTATAGTAAGATGTGAGAGGAAAGGGATAAACTGAGAACTGAATTACTGGGCACAAAGAAACCAGAAATTGATGGTCTGGAAAATTCTGATCTCCCTTAAAGCAAATCCCCAAAGGAAAGTGCACCATATGAGGGTTTAACTGAACATGGATCCAGTCAGCCATTTCAGTGCAAGTCAGGACTGGAGATGCAGTTCTCCTGGAAGGACCTGTGGGAAGTCCTACCATCGATGGTTTGGACTCCTGTGTACTACATGCAAAACCAATTAGATTTTTGTGAGATCTATATGAACAGAATCACTTCCAGCCTGGACTAAAAGGTACAGAAAAGGGATATACTGAAGGAAAAATGACTTCAAAGGCAGAATCATAGAACCTGAGATCTGGACCAAAGACATCTTCTCGGGCCAAGAGAGGGGCCCACCCGTGTGTGTGGAAAGGGTGAGTGTGCCCCGGTGCTTAGAGAGGGTGGCCTTCTATCCCATTGCTTAGGAAGAGTGCTACCACTCTGGTTTTCTCAGAAGGTGGAACCTATGCCCTGGGGATTATGGAGAGTCTGGCTGTCACCCCAGGGCTCTGAGAGGTTGGAGCCTGTGCTGCAGCATTTGTGGAGAGTCTGGCCACCATACTGAGGCTTGGAGAGGGTAGAGCCTTCACCCTAGTGTTCAAAGACAGCAGAGCTGCTGGGAAAGCACTTGGGGTGGGGTGGGACCACCACTTCATCAGGCTGGAAGATAAAACATTAGTTCCATAGATGACTCTCAGACCTTGAAATCTAATGGTGTATGCTCTTCAGGGTTTTGGAATTGTTTGGAACCCATGAACCCTGTTTTCTCTTCAATTTCTTCCTATGGGAATCAGAATGTTTATCTTATGCCTGTCCTTCCTTTGTATATTATAAGGAGATAACTTGTTCTCTAGGTTTTACACAGAGGGAATTGTGCCCCAGGCAGACCATACCTATAAACAATTTTGATGAGACTCTGTGCTAAGCATTGATTCTGAAATTATTTAAGTCAGTTGGGATATTGTGATGGAATGACTGTATTTTACATGTAGAAAGAACATGTCTATTTGGGGTCCAGAGGGTGGAGTGTTGTGGTTTGAAGCCGTATGTACCCCAGAAAAACATGTTCTTAAAGTTAATCCATTCCTGTGGGTATGAACACATTGTAAATAGAACCATTTGATGAGGCTACTTAAATTACGGTGTGACCTACCTCAGTCAGGATGGGTCTTAATCCTACAACTGGCGTCCTTTATCAGAGAATGGAATTTAGACAGACAGAGAAAGAGAAAGCCAAAGAGGGAGCAGCCAGAAGCTGGACATCAACAGAATCTGGAAGAGAAGGAAGAGACCTGGAGATGCTGCCATGTGCCTTGCCATGTGACAAACTAAGAACTAAGGATTGCTGACAGCCAGCCCCAGAATGCCACAGTCTTTGGGGAGAAAGCATCACCTTGATAATGCCTTGATTTGTACTTTCTTTTAGCCTCAAAACCATGAGCAAATAAATTCCCATTGTTTAAGCTGAACCATTTCATGGTATTTAATTCAGCAGCCTAGGAAACGAAAACAGCTCCCCATCTGAGAATCAACTTCTGGTCCACTGTTTCAAATAAACATTAGTATAACTACTAACTAATTACATCTCAATCCCTCCAGCCCCAGGTAGCTTGAGATTTGTCAAAAAGCTTATGATTTGGGGAAAGGATTGCTTTTTATGTTTCCACTGCAATTATTTAATGATTCAACATTCTTAGAAACTTAAACTACAGAGGAATAAATAGCCTCAAGGTAAAGTCTAATTAAGCTTCCTATTACCATAGTAAGTAGGGAGAAGAAGTAGGCAGGGAGGCTGCAACCATTTCCTCCGAAGCCCGATTGAAAACAAAGTTTTAAACTTTTAAACTAGTATTAATCTGCATTACTGCTTCAGGTTTCATTAGAGAAAGAATTGTGGCTGCTAATATTATCACTAAAATATATGAATCTATTTCCATAATCAAAGCCCTATGGAGTGGAGCATAGACTTAACATGGCTCTGGTGCTTATATGTTTTCCAGTACACCGATTAATACTGTCCTGTCAAGTGGAACCTAATCAGGGGCAATCTGTTAGAAGACTATTTTCTGTAAAATTCAGCTGAACCAGTATCTGTGGAAATCGTGAGACTAAAGAAGAGTTGAATATACTAAAACTAAACTTGCCTTGTGAATTGAAGAATGAACATATTGAAATGATTCTACATCTTTTATGTATGACATATTTGTAATTAAAACAGATCCTGGAGGTAAGTTTGTATATACCAATATAATGAGTTCAAAAAAGCAGAGTGTTATGTCTACAGGGTATATTTCTCAAGAGTAAAAAGGGAAAATTTGGCTCATTTTGCTTCCCCAGCAGTTGTTTATCAGAAATTGAAGATTGGGTAGATCAGCAAATCATACTTTCTATGAAATTTGTTTAAATTGATCAAATACAGACATATTATGTAAATCTGTCAGCTCACTACTAACATATAACTTTCTAAACAATGTAACTCTAAACAAGTTACATTTTCTAAACAAGTTACATTTTCTAAACAAGGTAACTCTAAATAAGTTACCTGAGTTTCAATTACTTGGCCAAATATTAACATTTTCCAAACAAGGTAACTCTAAAGAAGTTACCTGAGTTTCAATTACTTGGCCAAATATTAACATTTTTCAAAATTCCTCAATCATTTGAGGATCCTTTGGGATATTTAACAATTCAACAGCTATTGTCCACAGCAGCCAAAATTGCATGGTTGTTACATCCAGGGTCATCTCAGAACTTAAAAATGATAATTTACATTAGCTTTAAAAACAACCCTTTTTCTTATTTGGTCCTCAAAACAGTCCTGTGAGGTAGGAATTAATGCTATTATTATTTTACAAATGAGGAAAACAGAGGCAAATGACACGGTTCTATAGACTTTCATTTTTAGGTTATGACTAAGGGATAGTGACAATCTATTGCATGAGTTATTAGATAGAGCATACTAAAATTTGGTTTTGGTTAATGAAAATTAACACGTAACTAGAGTACTCTAATTTGGTATATTTTCTGCTAAGGAGTTTGGCTGTTATGTAGTTCTTGGCAAGTCTGCAAAACTTTTATTGCCCTTGTATACATGTGGATAGTTGCACTTACCACAAAATTAAGGAGATAGACCAAGTTATCCCCACATCATCCCTGTTTTCTTGATTATGGTATTGTTTTTAGTTGCTGCTCTTTCACTTTGTTATTTTAAACTTCTGCTAGAGTATGCTGGGTTGTGTGGTTAAACCTACAATGTAGAGTGTTGGGTATTTGCAACAATAGTATTTTTGGCTCTTCTCTTTCATCCTAAATAGACCTTAAGTTGTATATGCACATCTTCTAAACCATTCAGTTGTATATGCACCACTGAGTTGTGTATGCAGAGATATAAACCAGCATGCTTCATTGAATGAAGCATATGTACCCAATAGTGAGAATGGGTGGGATGAGTGGGCCATAGAGTCTTTGGCATTCTGTAAGGGGGCTGTGTTAAAAAGTGTTTGAGAACGACTTATCTTTAGGGGTCCTGAACTGGAGAATGATGGGCAGCTGTTTGCTGGGGCTCTGCATGCAAGTCTCCAGTTTCCATAAAAATCATATATATGTCCTCTGTTTTTAAGAAGGGGTGGGACTGGTGCCATAGAATAAAGGATTTTTCACATATGAAGAAATGGAATCACAATTGTGTTGGCCCGAGATACTGTTAAGCCTTTTATGTGAAGCACATAAAAGTGTTGTTCCATTTTATCCCTGAAGCCATGATTTCTTACACATGCCTGAAACTCTAAAATTAGAGGGGACTTGGAGAGTTGCCAGTCTAACTTCTTTTTTTTTTTTTTTTGAAGGGAAATATGAGCCGCAGAGGAGTGAGATGATTTAAGTTCATAGAGGCTGAGATAGAACCAGTGATCAGAGCTCCTGTTCTCCTGTTGCTAATATATATGTATGTATTTACTTTTTGAATAGGAAATATTTTCACATGGTTTGAAAATTCAAAAATTACAAAAGAGTTTATATTGAAAATCTATATTTTTGAAAATCCCTTCCATCCATTCCTTGGCCATCCAGTTCCTCCTCCTTTGGAGGGGGTATACTCTTCACACTGTTTTGTACTGCATGTTTTTTTAACTTAACATCTGAAATCATTCTATATTGCTACATAAAAAGCATCCCCATTAATTTTTTATTAATATATTTTTTATTTTATTGATCTACATAATATTTCATGGAATGGTGTGGCAGTTTGATATTATTTATGAATTCCCAAAAAGGAGATATTATGTTTGTAAACTGGTTGGTTCCTCTGGGAGGTGGTACCCATTGATTGTATTAGATTCAGCATGCCTTTGATTAAATTATGTTATTAGGGCTTTGATTTGAACACGTCATTAGGGTATGCAGGGTTGAGACCCCGCCCCCCGTGGTAGGCTATATAAATGGACGCTCAATCAAGAACACAGAGAAGGAAATACACAGAGAAAATACACAGAGGATCCTGAAGCCCTGGGAAGAGAGATGAGCCTGATAGTCTACAGCTGACCTTGTGAAGAGAACAGAGCAGGTGAGCCCAGAAAGAAACGAGCCTTGAGAAGAGAGACGAGCCTTATGCTAGCCTACAGCTGAGATTGGAAGAAGCTGGGACCATAGAGCCTTAAGAGGAAGAAGGAAGGCTGAATCCTTGCAGATGTCACCCATCATCTTGCATCAAAATGTGGCAATAGATTTTGGGCAAGAAAGTATGTTATTGTATTTTGCGTTGGACTCTTTAGGACCTTGTGACTATAAGCTTCTACCCCAAATAAATACCCTTTAATAAAAGCCAACGAAGTTCTGGTACTTTTCATCAGCACCCTTTGGCTGACTAATATAGAATTGATATATCATAATTTATTTAATCTGTCACCTATTGATGGACTTGTGGGTTGTTTTCAGTCTTTTGCTATATTAAGCAAAACTTCAGTGAATACTTTGTACATATGCCATTTTGCACATGTTTACATATACCCATAGATAAATTCTGAAAAAAGAAATTTTCTGGGTATAGATTATTTGATAGATATTGTGAAATTTTACTTCATAGAGTGTAGATTATTTGATAGATATTGTGAAATTGTACTTCATAGAGATTGTACCAGTTTACATTCCCACCAGTATTATGTGTTATTGTTCATTTCCCCATACCCTTTTGGATCTTTGTTTATCTAATAGTTGAAAAATGGTGGCTAGTGTTGTTTTAATTTGCACTTCTCTTATTGAGTGAGGTTGTACAATTTTTCACATCCTCAAGAGCCATTTTGTATTTTCTTTCCTGTGAACTGTTCATATCTTTGCCGTTTTTCTACTAGTTTGTTGATCTTTTCCTTATCAGTTTGCTGAAATTCTTTATATATCAATGAACTTAACACAATGTCTGCAATATTTTTTTCTCCATTAATCCTACTATGTGCCCAGCATTGAACTAGGCCATGCTGCTTATTTTTGAGTATAATAGTAGAGACTTTAGTTTTTCATGTTTGTAGCTATTGAGGTAAGGCATCTTTTTTATTTGGCTACCTGTAGAAGAGTTAGGGATCATCAAAAGGAAATCTTTATACCAGTGTACCATAGTAAGAACCTGTTTCTGGTTGATTTATTGATCAAACCTGCGTGGATTCTTTTCATGAGCTGCCTTTGTTTGTGTCACAATGCATGGAGACAAGTGAGTCCTGAAAATCTACAGATACCTGGAAAAATAAACTCCTTTCTTCAAACTCACATTTGTATTTAGTTTTGTGAATCCATATTATTTAATTTGAAATTATGATTTGGATTGGGCTTGTTCAATGTTGTATGTTTATCTCCAACAGTGAGCTCCTATTTATTAATGCCAGACACTTTTCATTTTTTAGGAATGTAAAGTAGGCATTACTCACCTCACTTTACAGGTGAGGACACTGAGGTTTGGAGAAGCTAAATAAAATAAAAACACTGTAGTGTGTGGATCTGAATTGTTTAGGTTTTAACAAGAGCAATCCTTTAGTTGAAAATTATCTAAGTAATCCTAAAGTTCAGCTTTTAACTAACTTCACAAATCCTTTGGGGCAATGAATATGGCAAACTGATGGTAAACTGATAGAATGAGAACAGTAAGATTTTCAAATGATACCCCAGAAACTGAAAACAATAAAAGCTTATACAAGGAAAAAATTAAATGTGGAATTATTGTATTGTCAGCAATATACTGCATTGAGACAGAAGATTAGTTATTATCATTGTCCAAATGGCATTGATGAAAAAATTATTCAAGCTGCTATCTACAAATACCTCAAGGTATAGATGAGGAAGAAGGAGAAAAAAGTCCAGGAGTAAATACATTTGGCATTAAGGAAGTGATTTTAAAAATTTGTTAAATTATGTTACTGAAGAAATATATCTGCCTATAGTTAATAAGGTGTATTAACTGTTGTTATAACTATAATAAGGCATATTAACTAGAGTTAATGCACACCGTAGTTAATAGCTTGTATAACAGAAAGCACAGGACTTCATTGAGTAACTCAGGTAAACAGTTATCATTAGATCATCCAAGAGGGAAGGAGTATCTTTTGGGGACAACTGGTTGAAGAACACTGAGAATATGCATCGGTGGGTAGTGGTGCATTCCTCTCATTGGTGCAGCAACCAATGAATAAAGGGCAATTTTAAGCTAATTTATAAAAAGTAAATTTTATTCACTTTAAGCAATACAAAACAGCTTATTATTTTTGAATGATATGGCCATATGGAATCTACTTCAGTCCTTTAAAGAAGGTACCTTGCTCCCTTGCTTCTAGGCCTTTGAACATATAGTTTCTCTGCCTAAAATCTTCTCCATCTCTGTCTTTCTTCTTTGGCCAACCCCTGCTCATTTTTTTTCAGGTCTTGGCTTAATTGTCACTTCCCCCTGGAAGCTTCTCTAACCTCTGAAGTCTGGGTTAAGGGCTAAGTGCAGTCAGAGAAGATTGGATACCCCATATCATGACACATTACTGTGTATTCCAATTGCCTATTTACTTATCTCTTTTCCTGACTAGATTTAAACTCCCAAAGGCTTGATTCCATTTCTCCTTTATGTATTATTTTATCCTCAGGCACAGAGTAGCTTTCAAGAAATATTTGAATGAAAGAATATTCATTGAATGAATAAATGAATGAATATGTTCATTTAAGTTACATTTACTCTAAATAGTGGGTTATGATTTTGTTGAACTAAAACCCTGTGGTTTAAGTTATAATACAATCATTTTAAAAAGTTGGTATATATATATTTTAAAATGAAAATGTTATACACCCTAATGTGCAAATATACTAAGTATTATTAGTAGACTATAAAAAAATCAAACTAGTATTTATACTGTTTATTATATTTATAGGTATTGATTTACTAGTGTATCTTTTGTCACTAAGTGGTTTTAAGAGTATATTGTTCTATTATGTTGGCTATTTACAGTACCATAATTTTATAATAAAATATGAAGATATTGTATTGCAAATTTGATGATGAAAATTGGGATTATTTGTTTATCTGTGGTATCAATAGTGTAGCACCGTGTAGCTTGGAAAAATCCAACAATCTGATACAGTAAGAGCTTGGACCATGTTGAATTATCGAGTTTTTACTGAAACTTGGATAAGGATTTGCATCTAGTAGTAAGTAGAGCCCAGATTGTAGAGGTAAGCCTGATTCTGAAGGTCATTTTATTGTTTTATAGAGTTTTCCTGTTCTATTATGGTTCCTCAGAGAAGTTATTGAATGACTGTGCTGATGAATAAAAGATACAGATAAAGGATACTATTTTGGGAGAGCAACACACAATCCTGTAACATAGGATATAAAGCAAGTAAAGTATATAAATTTTTTATAGTTATCAAGCAAGCCAAGAATCCAATTGTCCTTTATTCTTTTAAAGTGGTATCTGAAGAATAGTTTATTTCCTTTAAATTAGTTTATTGCATTATTGGTAAAATCATGAATTTTGTTCTTCCTCATTCAGGGCCTGAGTCATGATCACGTTTTCTCTTCCAGGGATATTATTACAAGATCAAGCCAAACAAATGTCAGGAAAAACAGGGCTTCAATAAATGGAATTTCTAAAATCTTGTCTCAAGGATAAGTTTTAGAGAAAGTATGAGCACATGGGATTGAGGCAAAGAAGGGCGAATAAGTAGAGGGTGGGGAGAGGGGTGAATGGAAAAGATGGAAGAGTGAAATGAGGGTCAGTTCTCCTGGTTTTCTTCTTCTGGACTACTGTCAGAATTTGGTCCTCACTTCTCTTTGGTGGTCGCTGACTCTTTCACCTGAGAAGAGGATGGTAAGAATGTTGATGAGATAGGTCTATGCGACATGTTTTACCAAAACTATACCATTGTCCTAGCCTGAGAGCAGATCTTGAGATAAGAACTTGTGTGCAGGTCAGGGAAGGAGGAAAAGCTGATTCATGGGTTCATCACCAGGCTGTTTACTGCTGTGGACAACTAAAGTTTGATCCCACTGGGAATCTCTGAAGAGCCACGTGGAATATACCTAGCTTCTTCCTGTGAGCCACAGAAGAGGGTGGTATTTATCCACAAGCTCTTGTCCTCAATTGCACAAGAGTGACCCCATTGGTGTAATTTGCTTGGGCTTCCATGTCTAAATGCCACACTGTCAGAGGAGCCTGGGGCAGAGAGGCGGATAATTTGTGAAGCTGGTGAGAGAGCTGTTAGCAGGGCCAGCTCTCTGGGTGTGCAGCCTGTGCAGTCACATGGGCCCTGTGCTTGGTTAAGTGTACTCCTCATATCACCATCTTGAAATTCTTGATAGTTTTTGAACAATGGGGCTCACCTTTTCTTTTTGTCTTAAGCCCTGCAAATTATGTAGCTGGCCTGTCAGGTTATACCTGCATGAAGCTGGCTACTGCACTGAGGACTGGAGTAAAAAGATGTTCCAAGGAAATGTGAGGTAAGCCACAGTTGGGGTCTGATATGCTGATTTAATATTTATAAAATCCAAGATAACTGAAAGTTCCATCTTTCAGTTTTGAGTCCCTCTACCTGTTTGCTTCATTTTCTCTTCCTTCCTGTGGGTTTTCCCCATCCATAGGGACAAATGGCCTCAGGCAACCCTAGGCTGGGATCCTGGATTCAGTTGAAAAATTGCAGAGAAGAGTGGGATCCTGGTTTAGGTCATGTGCCAACTCCTTTAGACAGGTCACTGTAACATGGTGGTGAGACCCTGAGATGTACATGCTGCACATGGTGATGAGGAGGACAGACTTATGAGCATAGGTGGACAGAACTCATATTGAGCCATCTCTGAAGACTGGCCAGGTGACCTCTAAGGCCTGGGTGTGTGAGACATGAACAAGATCAGTGGGCGTAAGGCCTCTCAGCCTATGTTCCTGACATGAGTCTCTTTTCATCTGGAAGGTTTCCTTAAGGAAAAATTCACCTTCACATCCTTAGGTGCTGTGAGAAATCTGCTACTCATTTTAATACCTGTACCTTTACTCTCTTCTAAGGGGACTAGTTTTACCCTTGGTAATTTTTTTTATTAGATCAGTACTTTTACTATTTTTAAATTTTTATAATTTTGGTTTATTTCTTGTTGCCATTTTCCTCATTTGAGTAACAGGAAACAGGAACATAAAAAAGGATTCCAGTAGATAGCCTTGGCAAAGAATGTTGACTACCTTTATTCTGTTACCACCCCCAAAATATTGTGCTTAAGTGTAATAGCACTAGAACTAAAAGATGGCCCTCTAGGAGAAATTTGATAACCTTTGTGGGCATTGCTCTCAACATGACTAATCACAAATTCTTTTTTTTTTCCATTTCTTTTTTATTTTATTATTATTATTATTAATATTTTAAAGATGCTTAGATTACATAAATGTTACACAAAAATTATAGGGATTCCCATGTTCCCCAACTCCCACACGTCCTACAACCTCCCACATAAACATCTTTCATTAGTGTGGCACATCACCTACAATGGATATACACATCCTGGGACTTTGCCACTAAGCATGGACCATAGTTCACATTGTAGACCACACTCTCTCCCTCACAGTATTGCATGTTATATGCTGATGTAAAATGGCCTATTTCTGTTGATGTAATGTCACTCAGGATAATGCCCAAGTCCCAAGAGAGCCCGAAAGCATCCAGTGGCCACTGGCTCCACATCAATGTTGTAATTTCTTCCATTGCTTGAATCACAATATGTCTACAACAGAATACCAGTAAGTCCACTCTAGTCCATAGCTCTTTCCCCAATCTTGAGGAGTCTGGGATGGTGATGTCCACTCCACCTCCAAGTAAGAAGGGCCTTATATCCCATGGATAAGATGGATGGGATTATCCTGCCTGCAGCTGCAGACTCTCTCCATTCTCTGGGATGGCCGTTGTCCAGCATCATCTCCCCGGCAGGTGTCTTGGGTGAGGCCATTGAGCTGTAGATTAGGAGTTGCAGCTCCACAGAGATTCCAGGCACAGCTGGCACATGGGCAAGTCAAAGGCTCCAGTCTCTGGAAGTACACCTACAAACTCCAGCACCTCATATAGGTTTGAATAGAAGGGACTGATGGACCATGTGCAGGGAGGACTTATTTGAGTCCAAATCTATCACTCTCAGGAGCACAGATTTATCTAATCACAAATTCTTCAGCGCTGTTAGGAGGAAAGATTCTGGCCTCAGGGATTTGTGCTATCTCCTTGGTATTTCTCATAGAGCTCCAATCCCAAAGTCATAGCTAAAGGAAACTCAGTGCGAGATGGGCTAAGACTTCCCAGGAGACATTTTACAGTACAGTAGAAGAATTAAAAGCAATGTTGTATGTCCAGAACCACTCAGGCTTACCGTGAGCATGTTCATGAATATAAATCCTTGTTCTTCAGCTTATAAACATTTGTTTGCGTTAACGAGGTGTTCTAATAAGGAAGTAGGTAGGAAATTATATTCAAGAAGGGCTGACTAAAGCTGCTCTTTGAACAAATTTTAGAAAAAATGGAATGGAATGGAATTGTAATGTGACATTTACCTTTATTGTTATTCCAAACAGATATGAACTAAAATTTGATTTCTGGAGTTTTAGTGTTACATGGTCAACATAACTGGATAATGGACTACATCTGTATGTCCTAATATTTTGTATATGAGTGAGTGAAAGAAGAAAAGCAAGAAAGACTTCAGAAGAAAGAAGAAAAAAAATCTTTCCATGCTTGGTACAAAGCTAGAAATGTAAGCTATGCCTCATATATATAGTGGAACACATTTGTTTTTAAAAGGAAGTCTCCCCAAATCTTCTGAAAATGTAATTTTAACTTGCAGAAAAAAGTAGAAGTTCTTATATTTTCCTCTGCTGTTGAAAGGGATTTTTCAACAAAAGCATTGCTTCCAAAGGCGTTTTTTTTTTTTTTTAAGATGTTCATGATGAGTGAGGATATTGAGATTTCTTTTTCCCACTTCTGGGTGGGTGGTTGATGAGTGGATGTGATATTGAACTACCATGCTAACTTTACAGAGACTTTTAATGGGATCTTTAGACAAAGTCCATAAATGAATGGCCTTGGAAAAAAAAAAACAAAAACGAAAGAGTATAAATTATAGATCGTTTATTTGTAATCCTTTAGCATAGTCATTATTTGAAGCACTGAGGATTCAGACAACTCATTTTCCTGGGTTGCCCTAGAGCCCAAGAATGCAGGGAGGTGAACAGAGTGGGATATTTCTCAGAGAATGAGTATCAATCACACCCTGATTTACTCAGTAGGTATTGTTATGAAAAGCTGAGTTGAAGTTGAATCACATAAAACGTGCTAAATTTAATCCTTCACAGGTGTTGGATATACTAGTGTTTATCTTATTTTCAGTAGTATTCTGAAGTTTAAAAAATTTCAAACCTAAAAAGGGGATTGCTCAAAGGGAATTTGTTATTTAATAGAATTAATTAGTTAAGCAAGTAATCACTTCCTAATTTATGCTTTTTATGAATCAATGTGTTAGTCCTGGTCTTCCAAGAAGCACACACCAAGATAGGACTAGGGGTTTCATTGAGAAAATGCCTCTATGAGAAAAAGCAGAGAGGGAGCAGGAGAAAGCTGGAAAAGCTGTCAGGCCACAATGCAAGTCTGACCCGAGGGAATGAAAGGGAAAGGAGGTTGGTGGAAACATCCTAGACTGCTGTACTAAAGAGGTTTCGGTAAAGCCATTGGGGTGTTCTTGAGCCAAAAGTGACCCAAAGATGCCTGCTGTAGGAGTCCCAAGTCTCCCAGGAACAGGCCTATATTAATATCTCTGACTTGCTCAGTCATTGGCTTAGAGAAGCCCATGGAAAGCTTCGTGTAAATGTTCTGATGGATTTCAAGTTGGGGTACTTGGCCAAAAATGCTCCCTATACTTGGACATCTCTGAAGGCCCTCTCATGGCTGCAATAATGTGATTTTCTTATCTTGTACACCTACACTATATTTATAATTTGTTTCTTTAGTTAGTATAACACACACACATATATATATATATTATTATGGGTAAAAATAAAAATTCTCACAATACATACAAACATTTGCAAAATGATATATAAATATATATGCATATATGTGTATTTGCTTACAAAAATGTTATATATATATATACATATATTTCAAGAGGTGCTTAGATTACCCAAAATATTACACAGAAACCACTGGGATTCCCATGTTGCCCACCTCCCACACCTCCCATCACATCCCACACAAACATCTCCCACAGTGTGGCCCACCACCCTCAATGAACTTACACATCCTGGAGCCTTGCCACCAACCATAGACCACAGTTCACACTGTAGACCACACTCTCTCCCACTCAGTTCTGAGTGGTGTGTGCTGATTTAAAATGGCTAGGCTTTACTAGTCTTCAATTTCTTTTCATAGAAACACAATACAGAAAGCAAATACCTCTTTTCTATTACAACTGAGCTATTAAAGCTGTACTTAAAAAAGTTGGATGGCCCTGAGGTCTATATATTCATTTTCCACTTTGTTTTGGAGAAGATGCAGGATTATTGACCACAGCATTCATTCATTTATTCTTTCAACAAATATTTATTGAGGTCTTGCTATGTGCTAAACACTGTTCCAGTGGTTAAGATCATCAGTGAACAAAATGAAGATCCCTGCCATCTAGTGGTTTATAGTCTAACAAATAGATTCAGACAATAAATAATGCATAGGACAAATAAGTAAATTATCCAACACCTTACAAGATGTTAAATCCTATGTTAAATAGAAAAAGTAGAACAGGGTAAAGAAGTATTATGTTTGTGGGGGATGGGAGTGGGTTACACATTTATATTGGGTGGTCAGGATAGGCCCCTTTGAGACACTGACATTTGAACAAAGACTTGTAGGAGGGGATAGAGTGATCCCTGTGGATATCAGGGGAAGAAATTTTCCATCAGAAGCAACAGCATGTGCAGTGCTCAGAAGAGAGGAGGGTGGCCCATGTGTTGGGGGAATAGCACAGAGACTGCTCTACCATGAACAAAATAGAGGAGAGGGTAGCAGGACATGAGGCCAGAGGGATAGGCTGGGAGCAGGCTTTGAAGCTGTAGGCCTTGAAGACCACTAAGGAATTGCGCTGTTACTCTGAGAGAAATGGAGAGCCAGGGTTGGAGCAGAGGAGTTAGAAGAACTGATGTGCTTTGCAAAAGGATCACTCAAACTGTGCACAAGTGTTTATAGCAGCTTTATTCATAATTGCCAAAAATCAGAAGCAACCAAGGTGTCCTTTGATAAGTGAATGGATAAACAAACTGTGGTATATCCACACAATGGAATATTATTCAGTGATGAAAAGAAATGAGCTACCAAGCTTCTAAAAGACTTGGAGGAATCTTAAATGCATATTGCTAAGTGAAGTTAGTCTGAAAAGGCTACAGCCAGTATAATTCCAACCATAGGACAGTTAGAGAACACAGGGGTTAAACCATACCATTTTTGTATCTGCTGACTCACACACAGTGACCTGATTCCTCATGTGGTTTGTCATTATGTATTGTGACCTCAAGTTCAGTCGATCTTCATCTGTGGGATTTTTGTCTGGCCTGGATTGAGGATATTTACATCCACAGAAGAATTGTATTTGCTTGCCAGGTGCCCCAGTAGTTTTGTCAGCCAGGAACAACTTTCATGTTATTTTTTTAGTTTGCAGATTCGAGAACCATGTAAGTAGTACAAATTTAAATCCTAAAGCTCTGTATAGGTAGGGTTTTGGATTATGAAATTTCAAAGAACAGTTTTTTTTTTTTTCATCCAGGGTTTGGTGCCCCCCCACCCATGGCCCATGACTCCCAGAATTTATGCCCCTGTGTGGGCCCCTTCCACACTGACTCTGGGATTGGCCATGTGATGTGCATTGGCCAATGGGATATCAGTAAGTGCAAAGGCTTGATGACAGCTTGTGCATTGGGACTTGCCTCTTAGAAAGTGGCCTTGAGACTATCATTTCTACTCTTCTTGAGGATGAAGGACACATGGAAGGGGTTCAGCCGACAGCCAGCACCAAGACCTGGACCAGTAGGTGCACTCCTCCTGGACCTTCCAGCTATATTAGCTGCCATATGACTGCAGTTGCAGGATGACCGAGGTTAGGAAAGCAAAACACCCCAGTCAACCCACAAAATTCTGTGAAATAATAAGTCATTTTTGTTTTAAGCCCCAAAGTTTTGGTTGGTGTGTTATAAAGCTAGTAGATAACAGATGCACAGAGTCAAGGGTGAGATGGACAAGTGTTCTCATTTTCTTTGTTGTGAGCAAAAATTTTTCTAGTCTGCACTTCACTGGGTGTGTTGCTTTTTGACATTTTTGGCTTTATTTGAAGATCTCACCCTCAACATCTTGCCTTGAGTCTGAGGCCATGTTTTCTATCTCTACATGGTCATTAAAACTCATGACCATAATATATTGAAATAGATAATAATAGCCCTATTCCTGAGTAGCTCAAACTTCAGTGTCGTTAACTTCCTTTTTTAAATTAAAAAAAAATTTTTTTTGGCCTTGGCGGATTATTTCGCTTGTTTTCTTCTCTTAGGAATGCATTTAAGAGGATGTGATTGTACCAAAGTTAACATTTTTAGGGTTTTTCAGGTTATCTAGTGTAGCAGTTTGGCATTATTTATGAATTCCAAAAATAGATATTGGATTATGTTTGTAAACTGTTCTGTTCCTCTGGGCGTGATTATATTATGATTAGGGCTTTGATTGGGCCACGTCCGTAGGGTGGTGAGTCCCCACCCCTTGGTGGGTGGGGACTCACAGATAAAAGACATGGTAAAGGAAAGAGTTGGAGTTTTGATGCTGAGTTTTGAGCTGGAACCTGGGAAGTGAACACAAAGGAGAAGAATACAGAGGAATAGAGACAGCTTCTTAGACACTGCAGAAGCCCCGGGAAAAGAGCCATTCACTGATAGCCTGCAGCTGGCCTTGTGGAGAGAGGCAAAGCCTAGAGAGCCTCATAGTCTACAGCTGACCTTGTGGAGAAAACAGAGAAGCTGAGCCTGGAGAGAAGCAAGCCCTGGGAAGAGAGGAACCCAGGAAGCCTGAACCTTCACAGATGTCGGCAGCCATTTTGCTCCAATACATGACAATAGGCTTTGGTGAGGGAAGTAACTTATGCAATATGGCCTGGTAATTGTGGGCTTTGACACCAAATAAATGCCTTTTATAAAAGCCAACAGATTTCTGGTATTTTGCATCAGCACCCCTTTAGCTGACTAATACATCTAGTTTGCCACATTGTTAACTATGCATGTCTCCTTCCTTTGAGTTTCCTCCAGGAATAGTCTTGGCTACCTTTCCCCCAACCTCATCTAACTTCTCTGTCCTATCAGTGGTTTGGAGGAGGAACTTTTAGCTTTCCATTGCTGTGGAAAGAGTAGTTTGTAGCTGTGGATATTATTGCTTTGTTCTTGCTTTTAATGTACTTCAGAAGCTTGGTGGATCCCAGAAGAGCATGTCCTTAGAGTGAATCCATTCCTGTGCATATAAACCTATTTTAGATGGGACCTTTCGATTAGATTCAGTTAAGGGATCTTCTTTTTGATTATAGCACTCCAGTAAGGCATGAGCCAGGGTTGGTCTTAATCCTCTTACTGGAGTCCTTTATAAGTGGAGGAATAAAACTGCAGACATAGGGGAAAAAGCCACAGTGACAGAAAGACACCTCCAGAAGTTGAAATCAACGAACCTGGGAGAGAGAAAAGCCACAGACGGAGCAGCTGAAGCAGAACTAGCAATGAGGCCTGGAGGAGAGGGTTGAGAAGAGTGGCTGCTGCCATTGTGCCCTGCCTTGTGCCTGATTGCCCACAGCTGAGTTCAGGGAGTGAGCCAGGAGGAGAAGACAGAGACCAGGAGAGCCCCTATTGTGCCTTGCCATGTGGCAGGAGTCCAGGATCACCAGCAGCTGACCTTTGGGGAGAGAGGTTCTCCTGATACCTTGATTTGGATATTTTCTCCAGCCTTGGAACTATAAGCTTTTAACCTAATAATTTCCCATTATAAAAGCCAACACATTTCTGGTATATTGCTTTCCAGACTTTAGCAAACTAAAACAATCATGTACAGCATCTAGGACTCTATATGGCAGTGCACACTTGTAAATGAATGACCTTGTATGCCAGAAGTGAGAGTAGCAAACCTATTCTGCTTTACTCAGTAAGTGTGATCTTAAAATGTTGCATGTAAATTGAATAATTTCAAAATTCACTAGAAGCTAGAAGAATTTGGACTTGAAGTGAATCTTACAGTGAACACTTCTGTAAAATAAACACGACTTCCCTACTTTCTAGATTTTGTAGTGAAAGTTTTATAGTAGACCCCATATAAGTGGGCCTGAAGGTTGCTGCTTTACAGGGTGGGAGTGTTTGACATAGGAAGAAATCTAAAGTGATTTTTGTTTTGAATAGTGAGAGAAGAGAAAAAGCCAAGCTGTTACAGACCATTGAGAAAAGCTTATAACCATTGAAAAGTTTATTAATCTGAGCTTTGGGCAATTTCAGACTGAGAAAGTTCATCAGCTTTGGTGAGATGAAGTGACTAATGGAGATAGAACATAGTACTATGTGGCTATAAAAGATTTCTCCAATGGGAGAAAAAGGGATCTGCACAGAATCAGAACAAGCATGGTTCCCTGAGCTGCTCCTGGCGACCCGTTTTACTAATATTGTAGGATGGAGGCAAGGGGGTGACAGGGATTCTTAGTAGTTATGTTTGTGGCCTGGGACCTGTGTATGCTATGTATGTCCAAATATATCCCTATTTTAAAAAATGATTTTAAAAAATTATAAACATTATTTTAAGAGGAATTTTAACCTTACAGAAGAGGAGTACTGAGTACGCATATACTCCAGCCCCTATAATTTCCTCTATTATTAACATCTTGCATTAGTATGGAACATTTCTTACAATTGATGAACCAATACTAGTTCATTTTTAGTAACCAAAGTCTATTGTATACATTAGGGTACACTTTTCCTATATTCTTTTTAATATACTAGGTGGATGTATTCATTCTCATCAGGTGGGTTCAGGCACTCTTAATATTGTTTTTAGTTGTATTTTTAAATGCTGATCCAACCAGCCAACCAACCAACCAATAATCAAACTAAAAACTCTCAAACCTTCAGATACTCTTCAGGGAAGACCCCTGAATTGGACCAACTCATCTGACAGACATGGCAGCTCTCGAGATGGGCAGAACAGGTGTGCCGCCCTGTTGGGATGGACTTTGTGGTTGGCTCTTCCTAGCTGAGTGTATCATATTCTTTTTGCTTGGATCAGCAGTATAAGTATTTGTATAACTAGTGCAATACAAGTGACTGGACTGCAATGCTCCTTTAACTGCTGCTAGGACTCTGTTTGAGGTAGCACAGTGCTGTAAAAAATCTCCTCTGGCCATAGGAGATTATGGAAAACTACCACCTGAAAAACCTGGTAGGAAAAGAGTGGTTTGGGCCTAACTGAAGCAATCACTCCCTTGAAAAGGGATAAAAAGATTAGCCTGGTGTGATTATCAGCTTGAAAGAATCTAACACACACTTTCTATCTGCAGTAAGGTCTTATTTCCTCTTGGTCTGCCTTGTTATGTTCCTGGACAGACTTCTAACATGGCGTGGGAAAAAGGACCTTTTTCTGACAGGGAAGACATAAAAGATGGTAGCTTCATGGTCTCTGTCCTTTCTGCTAATTTACCAGCAATGAAAACACCTTTTAAAGATGGATAATGATCGGTTTTGCTTCCTTTTAATGTCTAGCTGCCCCTAACTATCACTGCTTTCTATTTTAAGATCAAAATAAGCAAGAAAGACTTGGAGTCAGTGACTTAGATAAAACCTAAAGGGTTTGATTTTGTACCATATATGAGAAGCCTAGCTAACAGGTGAACGAACCATGTTTCAGTTCACATATTCTTCAATTGTATCAAAAAGCCAAAGTTCTTTCCTATCCTTTTGTGTTTCAAATTATCTGTAATTAAAATTTTCTTTGAGAATTTGTGTGGACTAATAATATTACAGAAATATATGTATGCATTCATGTAATTAAGGCCTGCCTAATGAGACCAAAAAACAAAAGAGTAATGAGAAAATGAAGTATTTTCCAGTTTACTGTTTAATATCTCTTCAAGTGGACCCTAGATGGCTGTCACCTGCCAAGGTCCTCTTTTTGGAAAAGATAAAAAGCTGATATGACATAATACTTCATGCAAAGAGAAATAGATTAGCAATTGGTTTAAACTATTTCTGGCATTTAAAAAAATTCAAAATTTGGCTCTGTAACACTGGGATTTGGTTAACTATTTCAATTAGCACCAACTAGCATGCAGACTTAGCACTCCCTCAGTATTTTCCACATAAAATCCAACTGGACATCCACTGTTTTGTGTGCCAAGATCCCTTCCTTTTTTTAGTTGCGACCAGCACCCCCACTGCCCTACAGTGGAAGCTGGCACCTTCTTGGTCACAGGACTGGTCTGGGAGTGGACATCTGGGCACACAGAGGCAAGCAGAGATGAGAGAGGAAGAGAGAGGGTGAACTCCAGTTCCTGATTCCAGTCCCATTTCCACCCTTGGAGATGGGTTTAAGTGAATCCTCCCACTTTTTTCCCAAGGATGGTAGATTGAATTAGGTCCTCCACAAAGACATATTCAAGTCCTAACCCCTGGTCCCATGGATGCGAACTCGTTTGTGAATAGGACTTTCAAAGATCCTATTAGAATGAGCCCAAACTAAATCAGGGTGGGCCTCAATCTCATATGATTGGAGTCCTTATGAGCAAAGGAAATTTGGACATGGAATTACAAGTCATAGGAAGGGACAGGAAGAGACAGATAGCCATTTGACAGAGGCAGAGACTCATCAACACCAAACTACCACTAGAATGCTAGACTTCACAGAAGGCGTGGCCTGCTAGTACCTTGATTTTGGCTCCAAAACTGTAATGCCAATAAATTCCTGTTGTTTAAGCCACAGGATTGATTAATTTGTGGTATTTTGCTATAGCATGCTCTGGCAAACCAAGACACTAAGCTAGTTGGGATTAGGTTTGTTCACATGTTACCTAAAGAATCTCTACAGGAAGAAAATTCAGTGACATATAACATTTCATAAATTTTGGTAGAGTTTGCTGTTTTGTTTTTGTTGCTGTTGTGGCTGTTACACTCAGCATTTCCCTTAAAATAGCTTCCTCCAATCTTTTTTTTTTTCCATCACAGTTTCTCCTACCCTGTGAGCCCATGAGCACTGGGAGACCTGGATTTTCTTCTCTTCCACTTACTCCAGGAAAAAAATTCTCTCTCACTTTTTTTTTAATGCTGAGTACTTTCCCTCTTCTTCAAGAAACCAAAGCGCAGCCAATTTGCCTCTATTGCAAAAATTTATCAGAGCACCTCGTAATGAAGGTGGTTCTCTCAATACAGGGGAGTTTTTATATCAACTGCTAAGAGAATACAATTTTCTTCATATTAGAACACTTTCAATATTTTTATATCATTCTTCTCATTAACTAAGCTCCCAAATACTGTTTTCAAGGTCCTGTATCAGCACATTTTATTCTAACTAGCTAATTCATATCTATTCCTTTCTTTCCACTCAATGTTTCAATGCAAACCTAGATACAATTCTCATCAGATTTATTAATATAATCTAAAAATTCCCTTTTTCACTGAAGACCTTTGAAATTGTACCACTTCCACATGTTTTATGATGTAGTTGAATGAAATGTTTGAAATGCCTTATTTTACTCAAAATAAATGTGTATACCATATTTAGCAATCTCTCTCTCATGCCCACCTTTCTCCACTTCCCCCAACTGTTCTTGGCAATGGCTTTGCTGTGGAAATAGGGGTGTGTCTGAAAGGGAAGGAGATTTGGAAGAAAGAAAGAATAATTCTCTTAGATTATTTCCAATGTTCCTGCTGAGAAGGGGAATTATGGGAGGAGAGACTAATATATCTCAAGCCTGGGCGTAATTCTCCCTCTGAAAGTTTAGTGAGAACACTTGAAGATTTAGGGAGAGTGTTTGAGGAAGCTTCTTTTTGCTTTCATCAAAGAAGGTATTGATATTTCTTCAATTACCCTGACTGGTGGATTAAAAAAAGGCCATAAATTCTTTGCAGCCCCTTTCATTAAAAGCTGGAGTTGATTTCTCCTCCCTTTTAATGTAGGCTGGCTTTGGAACTTGCTTTGGCCAATAGAGTGCCGTGGAAGTGATGTGTCCTGCTGAGCAAGGTCTTAAGAGGTCTTAGCTGCTTTTGCTCATCCCTTTGGAATGCTCTGCCAGTATACTGAAAATAGGAGCCATTTTGCCAGAAGGCCATGTGGAAGAGAATGGTAGCACTCAGCCAACATCCCCGGCTAACCACCAGACATAGGAGTGAGGTCAGGTTAGACTCCCAGTGCCAGCTGAACTGCCAGGTGACTGCAGCCACAAGTGACCTCATGAAAGAAAACCAGGGGGACTGCCCACCGAACTCAGCCTGAATTATGGAATCATGAACAAATATGTCTCTCTGTCTATTGATCTTGATACCTCTATCTACAATATCTTCTGTGGAAAGGGGAAGTGGATGAAACAGTGCAGAGGGGCCATTGCAGGACCAATGTTCTGTGGTAGGAAAGAGGTGGTGGAATCTAGTCAAGAATGAAAGGAGTGAGGAAGGCAGAGAGTCCATCTTCTGTAACAGAAAGGAAGCCAGCATGTATGGGCACACTTGAAGATAGGAAAGCAGATTTGGTGGGAAGTGTTTGGAACTTCTCTTCTGATTGCTTCAATTTTCTTAGTGTGAACATACAAAGGTGGTAGGAAGTTATGGAGTTTGAGGCTAAAGGAGAAGGTACTGTTTGAAGAGTGGGAGGTGAATTGACTATGGATATTCAGTAGGATTATAGGGAAGCATCAGAAACCCCTTGAGGTTAGTGTTCATACACTTAACTGAGACCTTTCAACTGTGACCCTTTTTTTTCCCCACAGCCATACTCATTCTTGGGTGCAGGTGCAGAATAGATAGAAAATTGGATTTAATCATGATTAGGGCCTAGACAAAGTATGATGGAATGAAAAAAGGTCAAGATAATTGAATGTATATGCAAGGGAGTGGTCATAATGATGGGCCAAGGAATATGAGCCAATAAAGGGGAGGGCAAGGAAATGATGAGGGTAGAGATCTGGGAAAGGGGGTAAGCTAAATGGATGGAATACAACTATGTGAGGAAAGGCATTAACTGTGGTATTATTTAGCATCTGATACTAACATATTGTGATGGTGGGCAAATCACTTGAATTTACTTATTTTGTACCATCAAGGTGGTTGGACTAGAATAAACTCTAAGATTTCATTGCAGCTCTAACAATTTTTCGTTCTTTGATTCCACATAAAATAGTGGTTTTGTACAAAAGTGCCGGCACATCTCTGCTATGGTTTCTCACAATACCTTAAGGTTAATTAGCCATTTAATTATTTCCCTCAATTATTTGTTACATTCTTTTTGGATGACAGTTGCACAGAAAAGTACTTTTGGAGTAAGTATTGGGAGCTCTACTGGAACATATCTGGGATCACTGGGAATGTGGGCTAGTTGTCAAAACCACATATGGGGAGATAGGAGTGCTGGGTTTCTGTTTTGGTTCTAACTCAATTCTGTTTTATATTAAGTCATATATACAGCTTTTACAGGGTTTATTCAAAGTTCTGAGAGATTCTGTGATTTGTGCTTTATGTGAATATTTGAACAAGGCAGAGCTGGGCCAAGAAGTCCTGGAATAGAAGAGGCATGGTTGTATTCTTTTCACTGGTCCATCAGAATCTGGATGAGCTAATAGCAGCCATGATAGCATTTGGGGGAGATGTGAAAGCAAATAAATTTTCTAACATCCTAGGTGAAGGCTTTTCTTCTTAATTGAAAAGACGCTTCCAACTTCCAAGACATTGTGTTTGCTGGCAATTACAACTGCCTCTATATCTGACTTTGACTTTTGCAACTCCCTCAAACTTGTCCTTCTCCCTTGTTCCCTACCACAGTTTATTTTCCAAATAGCCAGGAGTGATCTTTTAAAAAAGTATATTAGGTCATTTTACTCTTCTGCTTCTTGAAACCTTCCATCAATTTCCTATTAGATTTAGAATAACACCCAGACTCCTCATTTTGACCTGCAAGATCTTACAGGAACTGGTCCATACTTTTCTCTCTGATCTTAACCTGAACCAGTTTCCTCTTCGTTTACTATGCTCCAGGCACCCTGGCCTTTGTTGCAGAAACATGCAGAATTCTCCCCTATCTCAGGACTTGGCTCCAGGGGTTCCTCCACTTGGGAAGCTCTTTTAGAGTCCTGCAGGACTGGTTGATCACCATAGGAATGCCTCTTGTTTCATTCACTTTTTGGTATTTTGTCTCCCCTTCAACAGAAATATGTGATATATTCTTATCTGTCTCATTGGCTGGTGTAGCCCCTAGGTATAGGAAAGCACCTAGTAGGAGCTCAACTAAGTTTTTTTTTTAACAAATCAATTTTATTGATACATATTAATAAAGCATAAATCCATCCGAGATGTACAATCAATGGTATTTGGTATAGTCACGTAGTTGTGCATTCATCGCTTTAATCATTTTTAGAGCATTTTCATTATTACAATAATAATAGCAATAATAATAATAAGCAAACAAACAAAAAGCTCACCACCTCTCAATCTCTCTGTGCTTTCCTGGCTGAACACACCTACTATTCTGTTTCCTTCTCTCGAGTTTATTTGTATTTATATTTTGTAAAAACAGGCTAAGATATGCAATATCATCTATATTTGTATTTTACATGAGGTTTCACTATGTTATACAGTACCATGTTACATTTTTTAGCTTTCTTTCTAATAATATACATGTCCTTAGACTTACCCTTTCAACCACTATCATACCCATGTAATAGCTCTGCTAGTTATAAACACTATGATGTGCTTTCACCATTTCTATTCATTTCCAAAGATTTACAAACAACTTTTTACCAGTGCTGCACAGATTAATCCTCAGCTATCCATTCTCTAGCCTCATTCTATTTTCTGGTGACCTATATTCTAATTATTAACTCCATGAGTTTACACAATATATTTAGTTCATAATAGCACAATCACACAGTATTGGCCTTTTGTTTCTGGCTTGCTTCACTTAATATAATGCGCTCCAGCTTCATGCACATTGTCATATGCTTCATGACTTCATTTCTTCTTACACTGCATAATATTCCATCATGTGTGTACACCACAACTTGTTTATCCACTCATCAGTTGTTGGACTTCTGGGTTGTTTCCAACGTCTGGCAATCATGAATAATACCACTGTGGACATTGGTATGTAGGTGTTTGTTTGTGTCACTGCTCTCAGTTCTTTTGGGTATATAACTAGTAATGGTATTGCCGGGTCACATGGCAAGTGTGTATTTTAACTTCTGAAGGAACTGTCAAACAGTCCTCCACAGTGGCTGTACCATTCTATATTCCCACCAACAGTGAGTAAGCGTTCCTATCTCTCCACGTCCTTTCCAACACTTATAGTTTTCTGACTTTTTTTTTTTTTTTTTGGTGACTTTTTAATAGTGGCCATTCTAATAGGTATGAAATGATATCTCATTGTAGTTTTGATTTGCATTTCCCTAATCGCTAATGATGTTGAACATTTTTCATGTGTTTTTTTTTTGCCATTTCAACAAATGTTTTTTTAATGGGTAACAGTGAGACCTTAAAAGTAGGTGAAGCAGAAGTGGTCTGCCTATGGTCAGTTGAGGGGGCTTTAAGCTGGGCTACTGATCTATATTATCTGTATTAAACTGACCGTGTTATCTGTCCAGTGTCCAGTAAAACTTTCCTTCTTTGAATATTGAAAGAGTTGTAGCCTTTGAGATTCCCCTCTACAAGTACAAATGGCAGTCATACCAACTAACATCTTGGTTCTTGGTTCTTAGTGACCATCTAGGGAGAAATAGGATCTAGGAGGTGCATGATGTGGAGTGCCAGGGATGGGGGAATAATAAAAGAGAGCCAGTATTTTTTGAGCAAAGGGCCAACAGGGAAGAAAAAAATTTCATAATGAGGACAGAAAGATAAAAAGTTGTTGGGAAGAGAATTAGACCAGAATTTTTTCTGGCGTGGGAACATTTTTGTTTCCCAATCTACAAAATTGTGGCACTGTTGACAACTAGTAATGTATATTTCCAAGTATCAGAAAGTTTTTTTTAAAGCAACTCTGCGAAAGTTTTTCATGGTTACAAACAAGCTTGGAAAGAAGGGTAAGCTGTTTCTTTTCAGTTAAAAACAAAAGTTGAAGCAACCATTACATAAGACAATGTATGCAGCTCAGCGTGAGCGTTTCAGGGAAAAATCTAGTATCTTATAATGTTGCAGTTACTATGGTGACAATGCATTTTTAATGGCATCATTAAATGGTAATATAACTACTTGTAACTAAGGAGTGCTGAATAGTCACAGCTGTGTTGTTTGGAGTTTATGTGTCTTTTCTGCAGGATGTTTTTTAATGACTTCAAAATAAAATGTTATATAACAGAACACCACTTTGGTATATAGGTACTTTTTAGAAATAGAAAGGACTTTAGGGAATGTTAATTCTCCCCACTTCTACACACACACACACACACACCTATGCACAAAAATGTATACCCACACATTCTTTATAGATGAAGATCCGGAGAGATTAAGTAGTTTTTCCCAGTGTATTTAGCTAGTGACAGAATAGGATATCTCTGGTTTTCTGATCTCTAAAACAGTCTCCCCAACACAGTACTACACACAACTTACTCTACATTCTTTTCACACATCAAAATTTGTAAGAAGTTGCAATGAGTTTTATATTACCTGTGGGATTGCGAGACACTTAGGACACATGAAAAAGTCATGAATGAGTAATATACTTGATGTAGTCTATAGATGGAATTCAAGAAGTCCATAAACCCTCTAACATAGTTTGCAAACTTTTGTGTGTGTATGTGCACACTTGTATATGTTCCCTTTTCTGATAAGAGACTTCATGAGATTCTCAAGAAGTCTGTGACCTCCCCACAACTAAGTGATAAATTATGGCTCTTACCCACTTATGATGTCAAAATATCATGAACGAAATGGAAATGCAAATATTATGTTGAGAAAAATATTACAATATGACAAAGGATTAATGGCCTCAATTTTTTCTTTTTTAAAGATTTTATTTATTTATTCATTTATCCCCCCCTTGCTGCTTGTGCTCACTGGGTCAGCCAACCACGCCGTGCGGGCAGGCTTGCCTTCACCAGGAGGCCCCGGGAACCGAACCCGGGGCCTCCCATGTGGTAAACGGGAGCCCCACTGATTGAGCCACAGCCGCTTCCCAAATGGCCTCAATTTATAAAGAGTCCATACACATCAAGAAAGGCATCAAAACACAGTTGAAACTAGGATGAGGGAAATTAATGGAAAATATACAGAACAGGAGGTACAAATGGATAACAGAAATGAAAAATTTTCATTCCCATTAGTAGCCAGTTGTGGCGGTTTGGAGCCATGTACCCCAGAAAAAGATGTTCTTAAATTTAATCCATGCTCAAGTAGGACATTTTATTGAGGTTACTTCAGATAAGGTGTGGCCCATTTCAATCAGGATGGGTCTTAATCCTATTACTGGTGTCCGTTATAAGCAGAATGAAATTCAAACACAGAGAGAAAGTCACAGGAAACAAAAAGCCAAGCCGAGAGAAAGCCACTGAGGGAGCAGCCAGAAGGTGATATCAATGGGACCTGGAAGAGAAGGGAGAGACCAGGAGATGCTGACATGTGCCTTGCTAAAGACCAAGATTGCTAGCTCCAGAACTCCAGTCTTGGGGAAGAAAGCATCGCCTTGATGACACCTTGATTTGGACTTTCTTTTAGCCTCAAAACCTTGAGCAAATAAATTCCCATTGTTTAACCCGACCCATTTCCTGGTATTTGCTTGTGCAGCCCAGGAAACTAAAACACCAATGAAATGCAAATTAAAACAGTAAAAAGATACCACTTTCACCCAACAAATCACCACAGATTTTTAAAAAACCCAACATGATAGTATTTTGTGTGAAGAGGTAGAAGGCTAAGCAGATTCCGACTGTTAGGAGGAGTATAAATTAGGGCAAAGGTTTTGGAAATCAAATTAATAGTCGTTTGGATTAAGAGTACTTAAAAAGTTCTGTTCATAAACAGTAATTCAAATTCCAAAGAAATAGTTCTAGTCTAAGGAAATAATTAGAAATACTGATCAAGATTTGTGTATAAAGGTATTTCTCCTGTGTTATTTAAAATAGGAAAGAGTTTAAGCATCCAACATGGAAGACAGGTTAAATAAGTCATATTATTCCTATGAATCCAATAAATTATTTTGAAAAATGTATTAATGACATGTAAAAGTCTTGTGATATAATCTTATATCTAAAAACATCCAGAATACTAAAATATTTATAGAAATTAAGTCCAATCATATAAATGAGTTTAAAAAAAACTAGAAGGAAATATAATCAAATGTTAATAACGATTATCTCTTGAATTATGGAATTATTATTTTTTTCTTTTTTACTTTGCTGTATTTTCTTAAATGAAATATGAAGTGAAAGTTTTAATAGAAAAGTTTTGCTGAGCATATTTCTGACAATACCTCAGTTCTAACTTGGCAAAATTTGTTGTCCTAAAGAATGGTTAAAACTAGAAAGACACCTTTTTGGCAAAAATCTTACAAAAAATAAATACTTTTTTCTTTAATTTGACACACACACACACACACACATGCATACACACATATAGTTGAGTCAGCTGCTGGGGAAGCACATATGAACAAGACACTGTTCCTGCCACTAGAGTATATGGTTTAGATAGATGTGATGATAATGCTGAAATAGTCAATGTGTACCCAGTAATATGGCAACACAAAGGAAAGTATGATAAAATTTTCCTGGGAAAGAAGAAAGAGGAGTGATATTTGATTCAAGTCATGAATGATGGGTAGGAGATCACAAAGTATGCAAAAGCTAAAGGACCTTCCCCATAAAGGGAAGGGGATATGTTACACCATGGGGGTATGAAAGAGAGGTACTATTCTGCAAGCAAATCCTTTTGACTGGGCTTTAGGGTGTACTGAATGGCAGGGTGGGAGATTTGGCTTGAAAGATAGAGAAAAAGACCTTTGTAAGATGTGTGGACCATATCTTGTAAGCAAAAAAGAGTCATGAAAGTCACTGAAAAATAAGGGTATAAACTCTCTGAGGGGGGTGTTGAGGCAGGTTAGTATAGGAGACGAGGGAAGGCAGCTGGTCAGAATAAAGCCGTATCAGCTGGGACCCTGCCAGAACATAGCCGGGAGACCCCTCCCAGAAACCCCCTGAGGGAAGGTCACTGCTTGAGAACACAGCTGTGACTGTTAGAGCTGAAAAGCCCACCAAGACACTGGTCATGAGGTCCTATTTGAAACTCCCAGGCTCAAAAGCCCTGGATAACTCCAAACAGAAAGGCTTCTCTGAAAGCTGACAGGTGAAGGCTGAAAGACAACCAATCAGGACAGCAAATAGCTGAGATCCCTTCTTAATATGGGAAAAGGGGAGGAGGAAAGGCCTTAAAAAGGTCTACCATGGAGCCCAACATGTACGCCTCACCCTGCAGCCCGGGTGGTACCCATGTCTCGGGTGTGTACTATCTCTTTTCTTGTTTCTTGAGAGCTTATTAGGAGGTTCTAGCAGGGGAGCGCAGCTACTCGTATGCCCTTGATCGAATAACAGTCCTCCTCTAGCGGGGAAGGTCGTCCTCTTCCACTGAGCACGCAGCTTCGGGAGGGGGAAGCACATGGAGCGGTAAGGGAGAAAGGGGACACCCGCCTAGCCAGCCAGATCAGCCGAATCAACCCTGGCGATTAATGAGGTGACAGATGTCGCAGCCAGATCGCCCTCACATCCATCTTGTTTCTTAATAAATTCTTTACTCTTTACTGGCCTAAAAAAAAAAAAAAAAAAAGAAAAAAAGAAAGAAAAGTCACTGAAGGAGTCACATAGTCACATAAATAAATGTTCAGATTTGATCAGAAAACGAGTATGTAAAGGAATAATCTCTGGCCACAGCAACTGAAATAATGATTCAACAATCATTGATTCAGTAATGATTTATATATTCTTATGGAAGCAATACACAATATGATAGAACTTTAAAGTAATCTATCAAGTTGCTTAATGCCCTGTTTTTGCACTGAATTTTCTCACAATATTATTTAATATTGGGGATGCATTGTTTGGGCATAGAATGATGTTAATGAGGCAAAAAAATCACAGTCTCCCTGCTAATGTACTTGGCAGAATAATGATTTTGTTTGTGGCCACCAGCTGAAGGAGAGTTTGCAACTGCATCTGTTGTTCACCAATGGTGTTTCCATGATGGAAGAATGTATCTGCATCAGCACCAAGTCCTTAACTTTCAATTGATCAAAGTAATCATGAGGTGGGCAAGAGCAATTTCTATATATGTGTTTCATTTTAGTATCTCATTAAAGCCCAGTGGTGATCCTTTGATAAGAAGGTTAGCCAATGGTCCCAGAATGTTATGCTAGCTTTGCATGGCTCAAGTATCATTCCTGAATTTTCTATAACCATGAATTACAACATGGAGGTATTTAACCATCACATTTCTTCTGTCTTTTTCAGAAGGGTCACTTTTTTTTTTTTTTTTTTTTTTTAAGGACTATTACTATGTCATTTCTGAATTGTGGTGCTCTCCTACTTGCTAGTGATGATAGTAGATGAATAACAGTAGTGGTGACAATAAATAAAAAACCTCCAAATTAACTTACCCCTATGCCCACATTCTCAATTATCTTTTAAAAACCATCTATCAGTTTACTTTATATTGAAGTTGTGTAGATCCAGGCAAAAAGGTTTAGTTTTGGTTCCTGGATACTAGGGGTGATTATGTAACAATATTCTTTTGGCATTTTCCACATCTATCTTGCTCTTCTCTGCTAAGTGATGGGACAGCAGTTTATACTTCTTCTTCTTTTTTTTTTTTTTTTTTTTAAAGAAAGAGGATTATGTTGTCCATTGGAAGAGAATTAGATTGGGACTCAGAAAATACAGTCTAATTTCAGCTTCCCAGTTTACTATATGAACTTAAGCCAAGAATCACTTACTCTTAGTGTACTTCATTTCCCTATATTCTTTATTTCTTTAGTCATATCTTAGCCCAAGTTGGTTCTATAAGATTCGGTTGGTGAACTAACTCTTTAGAAAGATCTTGAAATAAGGGAGAACCCAGGACAGTATTTGAAAAATAGGAGTAATTTGTGGAAGACAGGATAACAGGATTCAAAAGAAGATTGCAAGTCATGAAATTCAGGGAATCCATGAGAGTTAGAGATGTACAAAGAAATCCAGGGACCAAGAAAATGTGGACTTGGTTTTGTTGAAGGAAATAGTGGGGATGATATGAAATAATTAAAAAAACCAATAAATGTCAGGTAGGAAGGGGCTTTAAAATATCTTATGAAGATGGCTTTGGGGAATGAGGAGACATAAAGAAATAATGCAGTGAAGTAATGGATGGGAAGTTTGTTCTGTTTTGTAGAAAATAGACCAGGATGAATCACAAGCTATAGATTAAATTCAGTTTATTTATTTTGCAGTCTGAGAAAACAGCTTAGGGCTATTTACTGAAAAACATCCTTGGAAAATTACATGTAGAGACCACTTTGATAAACTATCCTCTCCTTTTGCTCTGAGACTTTCTACATTAGAGTGGAACTGTGTGTGTTCAGAGATTTTTATGTGTACTTTATATTTTGATAAAGACAGATCAATGTGGAATTAGCATGGGACTGGAAATAAAAACTTGGAGTTTAATCTGGGCTCTGCCATGAATAGCAAGTGACCTTCAAGCAAGCAAATTCTTTCTTTGGATCTCAATTTTCTCACGTAGAAAGTGATTGATTTAGAAAGTTCCTTCTAGCTCTAATATTCTATGATTCCAACACCACAATTCTATTTGGGTGTCGATGACTAAAATAAATGGAAATAAATATAATCATATGGAATGTCATTTGTCTCAGACTTCCATATTGATTTCAGATGGAGTCTTCAGAGCTGAATTTATAGTAAATGTGATTTACTATTAAATATTAAGTCACCTGTATTTTCCTACACATTTTTCTCTCGTAAGTCTAATTGTGAAATGAGTATTCATGGCTAATGAGTGTGCTAAATATTTTAAATTGTTATACTGTGTACCCATTATTATTTGTTGCATGTCTTCCTCCTTGTGCATAACATAAATGCATGAACATATATGATGAACATAAATGTCTACTTCATTTTTTTATGGGAGGTTTGCCCTAATATATCATGTTCCCAGTGTTCTCAGTTGCTGTGTAGTCAATGATTTTAAATATTTCTCTAGCTGAAGAAAAATCTGGGATAATCCGTGTTCTTTGTTTCCCTATCCATGCATCTAGCTCATTTGGCTAAATATTTGCCAAATATGTAGCGCATACATTCCTGTATGTCAGGACCTCTTCTAAGAGCTTTAGATCCATTAACTGATTCAGTCCTTACAGCAACCCTATGATGCAGAAACTACTACTATCTCCATTTTGCAGATTGGGAAACTGAGAGGTTAAGTGACCTCCTCAAGAATACACAGTAAGTAAGTGGTGGAGCTGGGATCAGAACCCCAACAGACTAGCTCTAGAGGTCACTATAGTATCTCTATTTCAAATAGGGGTTGTAGTAGATTGAAGTGTGTGCCCCAAGGGAAGTCTTGCTCTTAATCTTAATCCTGAGAGTATAAACCCTTTGTAAATAGTATCTTTGAATATGTTAAGGTGATCAGAGTGTGGGCTCATTTGTGAGTAGGATCTTTGAAGGTCCTGTTTAGGTGTGGCCCACTGAGTTATGGTGACCTTAATCTGTATTACTGGAGGCCTTATAAAAAGAACCGGGAGGTCCCAGAAGCCAGAGAGGAGAGGATGTTGCCATGTGACAGGAAGCAGACATCAGTGCCATACCTCCAGGAGAAAGCAAGGCTTGTTGATGTCTTTATTTTGAACTTTTTCAAGCCTCAAAACTGTGAGTCAAAAATAGTCCTGTTGCTTAGCCAAAACCAGTTTGTGGTATTTGTGTTAGTAGCCCTGGCAAAGTAAGACAGGATGTGATTTATGGATGTGATTGTGGCTGAAATGAGTAGTCTAGGGAGATTAATGTTAGTTGGAGGACAGCTGGAGGATAATAGAGGGAATGGATAACAATGATTTGGGAAGAAGATGAGAATTCTGGGTTAATGCTATAAATACAGGAATGTTCTTCTACTGTAAGGTGTTCAGAGTGTGGGGATACATGGGAAAAATAGAACTAATGTAATTTATAGACTATAGTTAGCAATAACTATAATTTTTTATGCAGCAGTAGAAAACTAATACAGGGACATTGTTATTTTAAATAGTGCTCTGTGGAAGTATATATGTATTTGTACATTATATGTGAACACACCCATACCTGCATAGCTTTCCATTCTCTCCTTTCACCTCCTAAACCTGATAAAAGAGTGGTTTACACTTGTTATTATCGAAGGAATGGCTAGCATTTATTACTCAATCCATGCATGCGCACTGGACTTGTTCTCTTAAAACACTTATATTCTTCTAATTGTTAAGTCCAATGCGTATTTTTCAGTCTTTTTTGTTTGTTTGTTTATATATACTTTTTTATTGTTTTAAAAGATAGTTAGATTACATAAATGTTACATAAATAACATAGGAGATTCCCATATGCCCTGCTCCCTACCCCTCCCACACTTTCTCATATTAACAACATCATTAGTGTGGTACATTTGTTGCAACTGAGGAACCCATTTTGGAGCATTGCCACTAAATGTGGATTATAGTTTACATTGTAGTTTACACTCTTTCCCAACGATTTTGTAAATTATGACAAGATATACCATGGCCTGTATCTGTCTTTGCAATGCCATTAAGGATGATTCCCAAGTCCTGAAAATGCCCCCACTGCCTCCACATCAATGACAAAAGTTCTTCCATTGCTAGAATCACAATAAGTCTATAGTAAAATAACAGCAAGTCTACTCTAGTCCATCATTTATTCCCCAATCCTGAGGATTCTGGGATGATGATGCCCACTCTGCCTCCAATTGAGAGGGGGCTTAGATCCCATGGGGGTAGATGGATGGTATTCTCTCTTTTCTTTGGGATGGTGTTGTCCATCATCATCTCCTTGTTAGTTGTCCTGGGTGAGTCTAATGAACTGGAGAGAAGGTGTTGCAACTCTGTTGAGATTCAGGGCCCAACTGATACATGGAAAGCCCAAAGAGTTAAGTCTCTTGGACATACATCTATCAAGTCTAGTACTAACTATAGCTTTAAATAGAAGGGGCAGAAGAGCCACGTGTAGGGAAACCACAACTGAATCCAACTCTGTCACATTGGGGAACATAAATTCCAAAGTAGGGCCCACGGGCAGGGTGCCAAACTCTTGAGCTGTCTGCCATTACTGTAGGACCTGGGTGTCTCCAGAGCCCTCAGGAGTCCTGCTATTTGAGGCAATATTTACTTTGGCAGTCAATGAGATCCTGCTGAGACGTGCGTAAGCGTAACCTCTGGGATGGCCTCCCAACTCACTTTGAAGTCTCTCAGCCATATAAACTCATTTGTCTTTACCCATTCCCCCTTTTGGTCAAGGTCTTTTTCCAGTTGCATTGCTAGTTGGTGCTTGGTAGTAATCCCTCAGTGCCAGGGAGGCTCATCCCCGGGAGTCATGTCCCACATTGGGGGGAAGGTAATGCATTTATATGCTGAGTTCGGCTTAGAGAGAGGCCACATTTGAGCAACAAGGAGGCTCTCAGGAGGTAACTCTTAGGCATCCTAAAATACTAGGCTAAGTTTCAATTTCAAAAGGAAATGTTTGTAAGTACAGTCATCAATATCAAAGGTCCATCAGTGGTCCATTCTCCTTCATTAGTTACTGCCCCTGTACTTGGGGGATTCTTGCTGTCCCATTAGAGAATGTGGCAGTGCCCCCCAGGATGGGAATTTGATATTCTTCCAGTTAGTGTGTGAATCTCCACCCACCATGGCAATGCTTCATGAACACTTGAACACATTCATATGCCTTATAGGTATGCCCCAGTTGAACCTCCTCCCATGCATCTCATGCATCCTCATCACTGACACTCTGCACCAATGATCTTCCCCTGCCACAGTTGTAACCCTTCTGTGATCCAAAACTTCTTCAAAAAAGAAGTCAACAAAATAACTAAATACAATTAATAAGAAAATGAAATAATAACAATAGTTTTAAAAATAACAAAGAAAATACCCAAAATTAAAAAATTTTGGAATAATAAAAAAGTAAAAGGATACAAAATTTAAAAAATTAAAAAATATTTTTTTAACTTTACAAACTTTACAAATTTTTTGGCATCAAAGATAGTATCATAACTAGAACCTGACCCTCATCAAAAGTCATATTCTCACCACTATTATATATTCTAGCAGTTTTGAGACATTCTTTCTAGCTTAAACATACATACCAAAACACATACTGTATATACATACATATGTGTGTGTGCATTTTAGAGTGCTTTTATATTGTCTTCTTAAAACTATTCTAAGTAGGCAAAACTATTATTCTAATTTTAGAGATAAGGGAACTGTGGTTAAAAATTTGAGTAACTTATTCTAATTTACTGAGATAAGAAGTTCAGAGTCAGGATCAAAACCCAGGTGAAATTTTAAAATCCTTGCAACCCCATATAATTTTTGTCTACTTAATCAAGGAATTGATATTATCAGAGAAGGATTTTGTAATAATAACCAAATGAGGTGTGGACTAGAACATGAACAGACGAACAGGCTCAGAATAAAAAGAGGTATGTGGCATTTATCTGCTACTTTCTATGGACCAGGTAGAGTGAAATCTCATATATGTTACCTTTCAAGAATTTGATTGAATAAATGCTGCAGGTAAGTGAAGAAAACATTTTACCCCTTTTATTTTTAAAAAATTAAAAAAAATTTATTAAAAAATTTTTTAAAGATAGTTAGATTATACAAATGTCACATAAGAAAATAGGGGATTCCCAAATGCCCCACTCCCCACACCTCCACATTTTCCCACATTAACAACATCATTCATTAGTGAGGTATACTCATTGCAATTCATGAACACATTTTGGAGCATTGCCACTAAGTGTGAATTAAAGTTCACATTGCAGTTTACACTATCTCCCACCCAATTCTGTAGGTTATGGCAAGATTTATAATGACCTGTATCTGTTGTTGCAATGTCATTCAGGACAATTCCCAAGTCCTAAAAATGCACCTGTATTACATCTGTTTTTCCCTCTCTCTGCCCTCAGAACCTCCAGTGGCCACTGCCTCCACATCAATGATATAAGTTCTTAAAATTTTTCTGACATGTCTTTCATCACTGTAAGATCTGTTGTCTTGACTGTATGACTTTTTTCCATTTATTTCCCCAGTGTCTTATTTTTCCATCTTTTTTTTCCAGTTTTATTTAAAAATAACCCCTCTTTTCTGCTATGTTTGACACTGTTAACTCCAATATATTTGTGTTTCCAAAACCACCCCTAGCATGGATCATTTCCCTTAGTTTTAGACTCATATCCCACCATCTGCTGGACATCTTCACTTTGATGGCCAACAGGCACTTTACAGTCAATATGTCCCCAGTGAAATGAATTCTCCCCCACCCCCATGCTCCTTTTCTTATACTTGCTTTTAGACTTCTCTTTTGAGGAGGTGCTCTAATGCAGCGGATGAGAATGACAGCTCTGAAATCAGTCACTTATTGTTGTGTGAACTTAGGAAAGCGATTTAATCACTCCAAGCCTCAGGTCATCTATAAATTGGGAAATAATAAGGTTTTTGTGAAAATTAAATGAGATACCCGTGCTTCAAAACAATGTGTAACTAGCACTCAATAAATGTCAGCTCTTGTTAGAGTTGTATTATGGCTACCATTTCTCTCCCAGTTAGTGGCCCCATAAGCTAGGAGTTGGTTTATAAAGGGATTGATAACCTGATTACATTTTGATCCTAACAGCAGACTGGAAGAAGATAGGGTAAGCTAAGACCCGTACCCTGTGAGATGAGAATAGAGAGTCACAATAATTAAGGTTATTTGCCTTGTTCACATAGATGGTTAGTTGTAGAACTGGGCCTTGAATGTCAGCCTATATTTGAACTCTTAAATCCAACATTCCTTTCTATCACATAATTTTTGTAGAACATCTATCTCTCTTAGAATAGCTGTTTAGGAAATAACATTTCCTCCTCTTATAGATAATTGCTAATAGCTTTTAAGTTAGATCCCAAATCATTGGTGTTGCCTCTTGCACCCTGTCCTGCTCCGATTTCCTCTCCCTTCTTTTTCTCCCTGCATTTTGATGACTATTAGTGAGAGAGGGGGATATTAGATTTGATGACTATTAGTGAAGAGGGGGCTGGAAAATTACATTCACCTTTTCCTTACACATATTTTTATATTTTGAAGGCAATTTTGCAGTTCAATACATCAGATGAATTATTGTTGTGATATACTTATAAATAAAAAGTAGAAAACGACAACAACACAGCTCACTTTTGTTGAGAACATGGTGATGTGCCCAGGTACTGTGAGGGTTATGTATTGAACTGTGTCCTCCAAAGAGCTATGTTGATGTCCTAATCTCTAGTACCTCGGAAGGTGAATTTATTTGGAAACAGGGTTATTACAGTTGGAATTAGGTAAGTTTTGATGAAGTCATACCAGAGTGGCGTGGGCCCTTAATCCAATAGGACTGGTGTTCTTAGAAGAAGAGGAAATCTGGACACACACAGACAGACACAGGGGGGAGAATTCCATGAGACAGGTGAGGCAGAGGAGGCTGTGGATTACTTGCAAGCCACCACCTGAAGCCAGGAGAGAGGCAAGGAATGGATTCTTCCCTACAGACTTCAGAGGGAGCATGGTCCTTCTGACACCTTGATTTCAGGCTTCTGGTCTCCAGGACTGAGAGACAATACACTTCAGTTGCCTTAAGCCATCTATTTTGTGGAATAAACATCAACATTCTTTCCTTATTTTAACATTTTTTTAGGAGGTACTGGGGATTGAACCCAGGACCTTGTACATGGAAAGCAGGCACTGAACCACTTGAGAAACATCCATTTCCCTTAACAGGCTTTGTATCCTTCAAAGGCCCTTATTTCCCAATCACAGGGATTAACTAACATATTTTAGCAGAAAAATGATTTGGTGGCTCATGAAATCACCCGGAGGACTTTAGAAGCCGACTTGGATATTTTGCTCCGAATTTGTCCAGCGAAGATGCCTGTTTCCCCCCTAACCCCAATCTGTACACTTGCTCTTCTAACAACTCGAGAAGGTGGATCCACCAGTATCACTGATGTCCATGAAGACCCAGGAGCTTGTTCTTGCTCTGTCACCAGATAGCATTCTTTCCAATGTCTACATCATTTGTGTCCAGTTAGAAGCCTGGTGCAACGGCTTGTCTTGTACTCAGAGTATTGTCTAAGTACTGGCAGCATCAGCTTCTGTTAAGAGCATGTTAGAACTTCAGATTATCTGGCTGCACTCTATGTTACTGAGTCAGAATCTCTGGGGGTATGAGTCCCAGAACTAAGGACGGAATTCAGCTGTTGAGTAGCCAAAAGAATGACAAATGTCCATTATAGCTGTTGTTCTTGGAATGTTGTGGCTGGACTTCTGCAATCTATATTGATTGACTGGTGGAGTTTAGTCTGCCTTGTAGACTCAGGCTTAGCTATCCTCAACAACCCTCATCTCTCCCCTCCAAAGACTTGTACCATTAGTTGCACACCCTTTACCTTCCTCCTCTCTTTCCTCTCCTTCCACTTCCTCTCCCTGCCTCTCTCTTTTCCACTCCTTCCCATTCTCCTCCAACCATTTCTAAAGTTGATTTGAGGTGTCTTCCCTTAAGATTTCAGGGAAAAGGAAAGTTGTTCTTCCTCTATTAAAGGCTGCTGTAATCATTGACTTGTGGAATTAACGAAGCTTTCAGGGGCAGTTCTTACTCAATTTTTAGGGAGACTAAGATACGATATACCCAGGACATATCATATCTTAGGCAAAGTTTAGAAACTGAGAAGTGGATTTTTGGTGCCTCTGGGCTTTCTTTCACTGCCTCACAATGTCTCTTCTTTTTTCATTTTCACCTTCAGTCACCATGTGTCCTCCCTACATTGACCCCCAATCAAAACTCGCTCTTAAGAAAGAATGATATCCTTAATGATTCTGTCAATAATATACAGTCTTCTCTCTGAGAGTACATTTAAATGTTCTCTTTCCATGAAGGAATCAAAGTTTTTTTTTTTTTTCCTCCTTGAAAACAAATTTCAAAGACATCAGTGAATTGGAGAAGTTACGATGTGATTCTGCTTGTTTGATGAATAAAAGGGGATTTGCTCATAAAACTCTTCCACCGTTTTCTTTACTGATTATATTTTTCTACTTCCTGCTGCTGTAGTTAGAAAATGTGTCAGAGTTTCTTCTCTCAATCTATGCTTTATGACAGGGTGAAAGGTCCCAGAAGTGATGGGTTAGAGTCTTGCTCTTGCCTTAGGAGCCCATGCAGATATGTTGCCTTTTTTTAAATATGCAGAGACTTCTTTTTCAGGAATTAGAAAGAGCCCTTGTCAGAGCTGCCAGCCAGCTGTTTTATTATCCTTCTTGCAGAATCAGTCTTCCCCGTGGTTTTGACTTCCTGACTTTATATCATTCAGGATCAAAGTCCCAAATAAATCGTTTCTTTATAGCCCATTTTTAAACCTTTCAGAAAGGAGAAATGTGGCCACTTTACTTTTCATGGCCAAGAAGTTAAGGGATTGGTGTCTGCGCTGATTGTACCACCTTAACCAGGTGGGAGAAATGTATTCTGTTCTAGAGGAGATAAATGATAACGAGAAGCTCCATTTTATAAAAGTAACCTTTAATTTGACCCCAAACCCTTGTGGCACAGGATAAACCGCAGACTAATGTGAAAGATTGCAGTAGGAACTGGGCAGAAATTGGATGGGGAGAGTGGAAAATGGAACTGCGACAGTGTCATAAATGTTATAATACCAATGTGTATTTTTTTTTGTGGTTTGAATTAACTTTCAATAACAACTCATTTGTGAGCACCAAACAATGACATTTATGTGGTATAGTTACTAGACATGAAGAATGATAAAAATAAAAAAAATTCTATGGTAAAAAAGACAAGCCAGGAAAAATATAATAAATTTATATCATAGACAAAGGGTTAATATTTTCGACATATAAGAGCTTTTAACAATGGAGAAGAAAAATACTAGAAACCTTTTATAAAAATTGGCATAGCACTTGAACATATAGTTAGCAAGAAAAGAAGTAAAAATGCCCTTCAACGGATAAACAGATGTTCTGCCTTGCTCATACAAGTAGAAATTGTGCTAATACATCTTTTCTTATGTATCAAAAGTAACTGTCCTCACAAATACCATTGTTTGATACATCATATTCTATTGGGGAGACTGGGTAGAAATAGGTACTTATATAGCGCTGGTGAAATGCACAATTGTATAATTCCCATGGGAGTGGATTTGGTAATAACTAGGAAAATTAAATATACATTGCTTTTTAATTTATTTTTATTTTTTTATGCATTGCTCTTTGACCCAGTGTAGTGGATTGAATTGTGTCCCCCCAAAAGTTATGTTGAACTCCTAAGTCCTGGTATCTGTGAAGGTGACTTTATTTGGAAATAGAGAATTTGCAGATGTAATTAATTAACTTGAGATGAAAGGTGGGCCTAAATCCAGTGACTGGTGTCCTTATGTGAAGAGATACAGAGACATGGGGACACACAGACATGGAGGAAAGAAGGCCATGTGATGTGAAGGCAGAGATTAGAGATGCAGCTGCAAGCCAAGAAACGCCAAAGACGGGCAAACCACCAGAAGCTGGAAGAGATGAGGAAGCATTCTTCCCTAGAGCCTTCAGAGGAAGCACGGCCCTGCTGACACTTCAGTTTTGGACTTCCAGCCTCCAAAACTGTGAGAGAAGAAATTTCTGTTGTTTTAAGCCACTCAGTTTGTGGTAATTTGTTATGGCAGACCTAGGAAACTAATATACCTGGTCATTCTACTTCTGGGTATCTATTAAGATTCACTGGCAGAAACACAAAGTGATGGATGCACAAGGTAATTTATTGCAGCACCATCTGTAATGGCAAAAGATTGGAAACAAGCCAAATGTTCATCATTAAGGACTGGTGAATAAACTTTGGAGCTGTCACACAGTGGAGTTCTATGTAGATGTAGACAAGAATGAGGAAGATCTCTATATACTGCTTTGGAAAATTTCGAGGATATAGTAAGGTACAGAACAGTGTGAACATCATGCTACCTTTTATTTAAGGAGCAAAAGGAGTAAGACTAGATATGTATGTTTTATATACAATATTTGCATATTATATAATATGTAATATGCAAATATAAGATATATGATGTATAATACATACATACAACATAGAACATAATATGGAATATATTTCCTTATATTAAAAACTGAATGAAAGAAATAAGCCCGAAACTGATGAAATATAAATAGTTCCCTATAGGGGGATGGTAGCAACAGTTGTGGAAGGTAGAGTTCTCTGAATCTACCTTGATGTAGTTTTGACTTTGGAATTATATAAATGTTGTATAGTTATAAAACAAAATCGAATCAACAGTATAAAGCAATTTTTAAAAATTGAGAACAAAATGAAACAAATGAACCCTGTGTACTTTTGGTGCTGGTGGCTTACCCACATTGAGATGAAATATTTAAAGTGAATTTAAAACACAACAGTTTGACATTGTATATTCCTGGTGGAATTATCTTAAAGACAAAAAGAAATGAAATCCCAAACTGTTTTCAGGATTCATAATATTGATAACAATATTGGTGTTTTTATTTTGAAAAAAAATATATATGGTGTTGGCTAAAACAAGCAAGTAATTGTTAATGTCATGGAGATGTATGTCTTTCAGCATAAGGGGAATGAGATGGCAATATAAAACCAAACAATTATGTAAATCCCCTAAATGTCTAAATTTGAGTAGAAATTTCAGTATGAATTTGATGTATTTCTAGATCTTCCCACCCAAAGGCTAGAAACAGTATTCAGTGCAGTAGGCAAGAGTACATATGATGCCCAGATTGCGATCTGTGAATAACAGCATTTCCCCTAAAAGGAACAAGGATCCCTTTAGAGAAATAACTAATTTCAGGTCTTGGGCAGAAATTGTGCAAAATGACTTTGAAACATCTTGTTGCACCAAAAAGCATGGAAGCTAGCAAAGGCAACTGGGGTCATGTCCAAAGAATTCAGGAGCTTATTTGAGGGGCTACCACTAACCAAAGATGTGACAATTTCAGTATCAAAGAGATTACAATGGATTACTATGATGGATTGAAACACATAAAGTATGTTAGAATTTCACGAGTACCTAATAGTGATAATTTTTAAAACCCTCATTGGCCATTGTATTATTATCCTGAAAACTGGTAAATTAAGGGAAAGAATCAAGCATTCATTATTTTGTTGAACAAACTCTATCTCAGGGTAACTAATTCTTCCTTAAAGAATATCATATGATAAATGAAAAAGGAATAACAATTGAAATACAGTATCTTCCCTTTGCACCCCTAATTTAATTATATAACAGATCTAGGCAACCATCATTGCTGGCTACTAAAATCATTAGCATCAGAGAACAGCTGATGAGGCTGAAACAGGAATCTCTGAGGGACAGAGCCTCAGCTCTGAGGGACAGATCTATTGCACTCAGACTCCTCTTGTACTGCCTGCATCCCTTTTCAATATGCCTGAGGTTGTTTTGCTCTCTGCTCCAGAGCGTCCTGAAGTGCAGCCCAGAGTGTGGAAGAGTTAATGTTCCCAGGAACAAGGGAACAAGGGATGGGAGCTGATGGACAAATGCTCCTGTCTTCTGTCTTCCAGGTAGACTATTCTTGGAGGTCTCTGCATACTTCTCAGGAGGTCCCAGTGGAATTGCTGATGCATACTTATATTGCTTTTTTTTTTTCCCTTTCCTGTGTCACCAACCCTGCTCCTTTGCTGCTGCTTCCTGGGATCCCTTTCCAAATAAACATCCTGCACCCAAATCCTTGTTTCAGACTCTGCTTGGGAGAATCAAAACTAGGACATTGATTGATTGATTGGATGGTTGATTTTTAATATTTTTTTTTATTTTTTAAAAGATACTTTGATTACGTAAATGTTACACAAAAAATATAGGGATTCCCATATGCCCTGCTCCCCACATTTCCCACACCCTCCCACACCCTCCCATATAAACAACATCCTTCATTAGTGTGGCACATTCTTGCAATTGATCAACGCATCTTTGGGCATTGCCACTAAGCAAGGACATTGATTTATAATGGATAGATCAGGCTGACAACACATGAGCTTGTTGATTGATCTCATTATCCCAGAAAGAGAGACAACCAGACATTGTGTCTGCAGCAACACATATAAAGTATGCTTTTCAAAAACTGATTTTGAATCTGATCAGTTCTCTGGATTTAACTACTAGTTGGTTGGAACATGTTAAACTACTCCCTAGGGATGCAATCAGTCATCCAGAATGTGGGAAATTCTACAGGGCAAATGACCCAATTTCTTCCACAACTAAATGGCACAGGTACAAGAAAAACAGGGAAGGAGAAATCCATTGTTTATAAGACTTAGATATGTCAACTAAATCTAATGATTTTAGAATACACTATCTGTAAGAATTATATATAAAATAAATATAAAATTACAAAATAACCGGGAAATTTGTTGATATTAAGGAGCTGTTATTAATTTTTAAGTGTGTTTTTTCATTGTGTAGAAAAAAGGGTCCTATCTTTTATGGGCATTTATGAATGCAATGATATGTTTGGGATTTCTTTTAAAACAATCCAGTGGGTGGGGAAATAGGTGCAGGGGTAAAGATGAAACAAAATGATCTCATAATAATGCCATGGAAGTGGAGTGATGGATTCATATTTTTTGTTGTTGTTGTTTTTATACTTTTCTCTTTACCTTTGAATGTTTGAAAATGCCTGTAATAGAAATATTTTTCAAAGAACTTATATTTCTCAGGATACAGAAGTCAGAAATGAATGTGTATAAAACTTTCAAAAAAGACATAAGCTGAGACCTTATGCTGTGCCATTTGGCTTCTGTGTTCCTCTGGGACTGTTATTTGTGAAACATGAACACCATGCAGATGAAGTGCTGGGTGCCTACCAAGCAGGGCGTATTCCTTGAGTAATCTTTTTGGTGGCTTTGGGCACTGGAAATGATGTTTTGGTAAAGTATTTGCACATTTTCAACATATGACAATGAACCCACATAGTTATTCCTCCCAGTGGTCTCTACATTTGGTGATATCTTAGAAACTGTACTCTCTGAAGCAAGGAGTTTGTTTTGCCTTGTCTATGCCATAATGCCCACCCATTGTGTGCTGTTCCATAATTCCTGATGGTGTGAATTGAATTTCTTGGGTGTCTTCTCACCCGATAGGACAAGCTGAAAGGGTGGTCTGTGCCGACCTGGGAAGTTGGTCCTGACCTTCTGCATAGATAAGCCTGTTACTCACCTTGCAGGGTGATAAAAATGGAGTATATTCCCTCTCCCTCCTGGGAGGGTGGTGAGGACCTCTATATTTTGAGTGCCAACTATGTGCGAGGCACTGTGCTCTATACTTTGTACACATGGTCTCACTTTAGCTTTCTGGGGATAGAATGTCCCAGACATTTTCTGAAGATTGGCTTTGTTCCTGGCTCCTATGTGGGCACCACTGAGGAGTTTTTAGGGATGGAAAAAGGTGGGAATATTGTAGTTGCAATCCTGGGAATTCTTTTGAGACCAACAACCATGAGGCGACTGGCAAACCATGAAGTACTTTATGTTCCATGTGAATTACTGTGTTTAAGATTCCACTGTTGATTTGATAGTCCACAAGTAATTTGAGCTGCTAAGTAGCTTTTCATTAGACTTCTCTCTGGCTCTGACTTTTCAGTAACAGACTAAAATGGTTTGAAGGAGGCAGAGGCTCTATTGACATTGGAACTCTGGTACTGGATGTGAAGGATTTGATAATAGAAAGGAGGCAAAACCCTAGTGATGCCCTTATTCTGACCACGGGCGTGTACCACTCTACTAAAAGAAATCTAGCTATGGAGAAAGATGGAGAAATAATTCTTTTGGGAATAAATAGAATCAGAAAGGAGATAGCAGAGAGGGTTTAAGTAGAGGTTTGCCAGTCTCAGTGAAGCCTTATGAAAATGGTGAGAAATGACGGTGGGGGAGTAGTCCTTGCCCAGCTCTGGAGCATTTTATTGGAGGTGGATGAACCATAGGGCATGTGATAGTCGCCATCACAAGGATGCAGGGATCCTGGACTTCCTAGTTCCCACAGAGCTTGGCTAAGCTCTGACCAGTGCTGGACCCATTTAGTTCTGGGCGCCGGCATGCATATCTCAGCCATTGTTTTCTGCTCTGGGCTTTTTTGCTGTCCGATTCACTGGCTCCAAATGTGAGTGCTTCACATTTACTTCTCCATTCAATGACACACTCAGTCTCCACTCTCTAATTGCTCCACACTCTCTTTGCGCAGCATGCTCCCTTGGTTTTAGAGATCCCATCAGCTCTCAATAAGAGAAAATCCCTCTGCCAGCTCACTAGTGCCACAGAACCCCAACTACAGCTTCCTTTCTCACCGTTTTTTTGGCTGGGATGATAAGTTGCAGCTAGATGCACCAATCCCTATTTTGCACCCTAGCTATTTGAGGAGAATGAAAACTGAAAGCTGTTTAATCAAAACATCTTGCAGATATAAAAAGAAAAAGAATGTTCTATAGTTTTAAGGACTAAGCCACTAAAGTGTATTTGCCTTGGGGATGAAAAGGAAATCAAATATGTAAAGTGGGGTGGGTTCAGTGGTAGCTTTAAAAAAATAATTGTAACAACATTGCCCACTTCAACCTGACCTCAGAGGAGCGTCTGGAGTTTGTGGACAGGACTCCCCCTGGACTGAGGCTGGCTCCCTCCCTCAGGGTATGCAAGCAGTTTCAGAGCCCATGGGGTGGCGTGGAGCTTGGGTCAAGTCCCGGCCTCTGAGCCTCCTCTGTACTGTGCCTGAAACCTGATTCCTGCCACTGAGATGGATGGACAGAGGGACGGCACAGGGCACTGGCTTAGGGCACTGGCTTAGGGGTGGGGGGGAAGGCATCAGTGGACCGTTTTGCACTATCCCTTTCCAGCCTGAAATGTGAATAGGCACCATGGCCTGTGCCCACATGGCTGGAAGGAAGTAAACCTTTTGTGGATCTCAAAAAAAAGATTGTGGTATCATATGTAACACAACATTTCCCACATTAACCATTTTTAAGTGTATACACACCAGTGGTATTAAGGACATTCACAATGATGTGCTACCATCACCACCACTCATTACCAAGGCTTTTTCACGGCCCCAAACAATAACTGTGTATCTATTAAGCAAAATCTTCGCATACCTCCTTCTCCTGCCCCCTCATAATCTCTAATCTACTTTCTGTCTCTATGAATTTGTTTATTTTAATAATTTCATATGAGCAGAACCAAGCAATATTTGTCCTTTTGTGTCTGGCTTATTTCAACTCAACATAATGATTCCAAGGTTCATTCCAAGATGTCACATGTATCAGAACTTCATTCCTTTTTATGGCTGAATGATATTCCATTTTATGAATACCACAATTTGTCCATTCATCTGTTGATGGACACTTGGCTGTTTATACCTTTTGGCTGTTGTGAATAATGCTGCTATTAACATTGGTGTACAAGTATCTGTTTGAGTCTCTGTTTTCAATTCTTTTTGGGTATATACCTAGAAGTGGAATTGCCAGGTCATATAGTAATTCTATGTTTAACTTTCTGAGGAACTGCTAAACTGTTTTCCATAGCTGCTGCAACCTTTTACCTTCCCACCAACAATATACAAGGGTTCTAATTTCTCTGCATCCTTTCCAACATTTGTTATTTTCTATTAAAAAAACAAACAAACAAAAAAACCATCCTAGTGAGTGTGAAGTGATATCTCATGTTTTTTTTTTTTTAGGAGGTACCAGGGATTGAACCCAGGACCTTGTATGTGGGAGGCAGGTACTCAACTATTGAACTACATCCTCTCCTCCTTTCATTACAATTTTGATTTGCATTTCCCTAATAACTGATGATGTTGAGCCTCTTTTCATGTGCTTAATGATCATTTCTATATCTCCTTTGGAGAAATGTCTATTCAAGTCCTCTGTTCCTTTTCTATTTGGGTTGTTTGTATTTTTGTTGTTGTGTTGTAGGAGTTCTTTATATATTCTGGATATTAAGCTCTTATCAGATACATGATTTACAACTATTTTCTTGTGTTTTGTTGTTTTTGTAGTCAAACATATGCTCCATCTAATTAATTTGAAGTATTCTATACATTGGTGTAATCCAGGCTTTGCCATTCCTTCCCTCAACTCTTTTGTCCAACAGTAACTCTTACTGTTGATAATACTCTTTGATGTACAAATGTTTTTAATTTTGGCAAAGTCCATTTTATCTATTTTTCTTTTGTTTCTCGTGTTTTTGGTGTTATATCTAAGAAATCATTGCCAAATCCAAGTTCATGAAGGTTCCCCCAAATATTTTCTCAAATCTTTTAATGATTTTGGCTCTTATGTTTAGGTCCTTGATCATTTTGAGTAAGTTTTTTGCATATGGTGTGAGATAGGGGTCCAAATTTGTTCTTTTGCATGTGGACATCCAGTTTTCTCAGGACCATTTGTTGAAGAGACTATTCTTCCCCCTTACTTGGCAATCTTCTTGAAAATCTGTTGGCCATAGATGTGTGAGTTTATTTCTAGACTCTCAATTCTAATCCATTGGTCTAAATGTTTATCCTTATGTCAATACCACACTGTTTTGAATACTGTGGCTTTATAGTATCTCTCTTCTTTCAAGATAGTTTGGTTTTTCAGGACACTTTTCCTATCATATACATTTGATGATTGGCTTTTCCATTTCTGCAAAGAAGGCTGTTAGAATTTTGAGTGGAATTTCATTGACTGTATAGATCACTTTGGGTAGAACGGATTTCTTAACAATATTGTCTTGCAATTCATGAACATGGGATGTCTTTCCACTTATTTAGGTCTTCTTTAATTTAAATTTTGTAGTTTTCAAACTGCAAATCATTCAGCAGTGCTTTATGTTTTTAGTGAACAAGTCTTTCATCTCCTTGATTAAATTTATTCCTAGATATTTTATTTTTTAAATGCTTTTATAGATGGAATAGCTTTCTTAATAAGAGTTGTCTTTATACCCAGATGATTCACCTCCAAAGCCTCCTGGTTATAATTTAATATGTACATTTCATTAAAAAATATATTTCTTTGGGCTGCCAGATGTTGGAAAGATGAATATTGAGACTGGGTGATCATAAAGATAGGGCCTGAAGTAGGGAGTATGCTAACAGGATGGTAAAGGAAAAGAGGAGAAATGAGAGGGGTTGGTATATTATGTATAAGCATTGGATTTGCTTCATGTATAGGACACAGTGGTTGTGATTTCTAAAACAAACACTCTAATGACTGGTTTGCAGAGACATGGACTTGAGGCTGACTGGTGACATTATTTCTTTTTTTTTTTTATTTTTTTATTTTATTTTATTTTTTTTTATTATGGGTAAAAATCAAAATTCTCACAATACATACAAACATTTGTAAAATGATATATAAATATATATGCATATATGTGTATTTGCTTACAAAAATGTTATTTTTTATATATATATATACATATATTTTAAGAGGTGCTTAGATTACCTAAAATATTATACGGAACCCACTCGGATTCCCATGTTGCCCACCTCCCACACCTCCCACCACATCCAACACAAACATCTCCCATAGTGTGGCCCACCAACCTCAATGAACTTACACCTCCTGGAGCCTTGCCACCAACCATAGACCACGGTTCACACTGTAGACCACACTCTCTCCCACTCAGCACATTATTTCTTTTCTTGACTTCCAAACTCTTTGTCCTCTTCTTCTTACACAAAACATTCTCTATTTCACTGCCTCTTCCTGCTCTCTCTTCCTGTCCTATGTCATTTTTGCAACCATCTCAACACTCATACAAATTGCCAGACTACTTGTCTTTTTTTCATTCTTTTTTTTGTTTTTGTTTTTAGGAGGTACTGGGGATTGAACCCAGGACCTCATACATGGGAGGCAGGTGCTCAACCATTTGAGCTACATCTGCTCCCATCTTTCATTCTTTCTTGGCACTGCCCCAGGACAGAGTGTAAAGCTTTTTTTTTGGGGGGGGGGTGGGGAGAGGGAAGAGGCAGGTTCTTAATGACAAATAAGTACAGCAGCCTTGAAGTTCTAGTGGAATGAATTGAAATTCCAATATATAATCATAACAGAATTGTGTCTCTGATTTTATTCTCAAACTAGTTTTAAACTATCATATCAGAATCAGACTTTTCATCATAATTATTAACAAAGTTTTTTTTTTTTTCTTCTCAAATAAGATAACATTGACTTCTTATGGTGGATGTCATTAATTACTACTCTGGAGTGGACCTTTTCCTGGCTCTTTGGTGTATGTATATGGAGCAGATGTCATTGGTTACCTGTTTAATAGCTATTTCTCCCTATTCTTCCTGGTTGACAGAACCCTGATTTTGTTCAGGGTTTCCATCTACCTGTGCTCAGGGAAACGACCCCTTTCCATCCCCAGATGACTCATTGGGTTGAGCCAGGTGGGGTGGTCTCATTTCCACTGCCAGTGATTGACTGGGGCATGGGAATATGGCCAGTGGAACCTGAGGGTCAGTCACCTGGAGTGCGAGGTTGGGGGTCTTCGGGATAAATTTCTTTCACTCAAAAACAAACAAACCAAAAAACCAGATGCCCAGTATGGCATGCCTCTTCTCCATTGGCTGTTGTATGTTGCCTGTGATGCCTAGAGTTGCAGCCATGAGAGGAGACAATACTGACATGTAAGAGTGGAAAGATTAAAGAACTTGGGCCCTGATGATTGTCTCACCACAGGGCTTTTTGTTATGTTTGTTGTTTTGTTATCCTCTTATTGGTTAAGCTGTTTTTGAGTACAGCTTTAAAAGCAGATTAAGACCTGAGAAAGTTGAGCATGCTTTACTAACAGAATTGTTTTAAATATATCCTGGGCATATATTAGATAAGACTTTAGACACAGATTGAAATATGGGCGACTATAAGAAATACAGTGACATGTTGGAGTCAGTTGTTAGGATGTAACTCTGTTCCATTTCTTTGTGCCTGGCTGAACCTGGGTAAGTTATTTAGCCTTTATGGGTGTCAGTTGCCTGATTTGTAAAAGGGGATAATAATAACACCTGCTGAGGGTTAAATGAGTAATGGAGGCAAAGCAGTTAGCACAATGACTGGCACACTGATACAGATTAAATACACAATACATGTTAGCTATGACTATGGTTGTTATATTTGATAATATGGACAAGAATTCCAGAAAAGACATAAAAATTGTCAGGTGGCAAAAAAGTGTATCAAAGATACAAAAATATTGAGTGTCCATGATTTTCAGTCTTAAGTTACACAAATAAGAAAATGATCCTGATATTAAAGATACCATAGTATATTCTTTAAAAAGAATATATACATACAATGTAAACTATAATCCATGCTTAATGGCAATGCTCCAAAATGTGTTTATGAATTGCAATGATTGTACCACACTAACAAAAGATGTTGCTAATGTGGGAAAATGTGGGAGGTGTGGCAAACGGGGCATATGGGGATTCCCTATATAATCTATGTAACATTTATGTAATCTAAGTATCTTTTAAAAATTAAAAAAAATTTAAAAAAGAATATACAGAATGTTTTATTTTAACAACCATTTAAAAATTACTTAATGTTAAAAAACTGGAGAGACACATGGCACTATGTTGTATTAAATTGAATAATAATTTCATACAGAAAAGTGAACTGCTTACTTAACAGCTAATCTGAGAGTAGTAGGAAATAGAAGAAAGACTTAGAGACAAATTACCAACATTTGTATTTACCCCAAAGTAATGCTTCTTTCAAGTAGCAATAGATGATTTAGATTTAACTATTGGCTAATGTAAGTTTGGGTTTTATCTGTAAATCCCACTTACTCATATCCTATCACCAAGGATAACTGGGAGTTTGCTGCATTGCAGGAGAGAATAAAAGGACTAATTTGGACTGTTCTCAACAAAAGCAAAGTATCACATCCATTCCCAAACTGAGTACTTAATTATCTCTTCAAACACAAAAGGGCATATTTACTCCTGAAGTATGTTTGCATTGACCTTATGATATAGTTGTATTATTGTCTTGCCAGAAATAAATAATGTGAAGGAAAAAGATTAGTTGATTTAAGAATGTGATAAGGATTTTGAGCTGTAGCTGAAGAAAACTGGTAGTATTCTAGCTTTCCCTGTAGAAATCTGTATTAGCTTAAGTGTCATGCAAAACATTTTGCCATTTATCATTTTAATGTAATAGAGAGATACCTTATGGGAATGAGACTAGAAAAGGCTTTTATATGATTACATCATACGGTGATAGATGCTAACAATTTGTGCTTATGAGAACAGTTTTCTAAAGAGAATTCCTGATAAATTTTGCAGTTGCTCTTCTCTAGAGGTATATAAATATAGCTTATATTATATCATAAAATATAAATAACAAAGTTAGAAATAGGCAAGAGGGATTTAAAATCCATCTAGATAGAACAAATTAGAATTTGTGCATATTTGCTCAGGTCTCATTTTGATTATAGCATGACTGGGAAGAAGGGAAAAAAACAGTCCTATGAAAATATTTACTAGAAATACAATCTATGCCTTTGTGACATCTGGATTAAATTATTGACACGCACACATCTAAAGACCAGAAAGAATATTTCCTTAGAAATTTGAGTTGGTGCATAGGCTGAGAATGACTGGATGTCTAGAATTCATTATATCTACACTCTTTAAGCTCAGGTCACAAGATAAGGAACAGGTCTGGTAATGAGCAATTCATTTTGGAGCTGCTGAGCTGAGAATATATATAATTCAGAAATGAAGGTATCACCTTCTTTCTGACTCAAGTAGCTTTACAGTTAAACTTACCCAGGAAGAGCAAAAAGATACTCTAGAGACTCTGGCTGCTATATACCTGGAGGAGGGTAATGTGTGCATGTGTGCAAAAGTGTGTGCTTTACTTGAGTGGCTAGTGAGTCAGTCAGTCAATAAAGATGAATGAATGCTGGTTATATACTAAGCATTGTGAAAGATTCTATGGGAGGCTAAGAAGGCAAAATATGTGGCCCCTGCTCACTAAATGTTATAATCAGGATTTATAACCAGGTCTGCCTGACTCCAAATCCTATATATTTCACTACACTATAGCATTGGCTAGGCACACTTTGCTTGTATTATTTTATTTACTATTTACAATAAGCTTTCAAAAAGTTATTATTTATAATTTGTTCAAGAACCTCAGCCATTTCAGCAGAAGGAACATAGTTGGTGATAAAAGAAATGGAAAAGAATTTTCTAAAAATCAAAATTTTGTAAAATCAAAGGGTCACTAAAGCCACTCTAAATACAAACTCTTGCTGATATAGTGACCAAAGTGTTACAATTCTCATTTTTTAGATGAGGAGACAGGTCCTGAGGAGTTAAATAATGTTTCTAAGTTTTTTACAGATAGTATGCAGTGGATTTCATATTTAAACTCTAGTCTGCTGCTGTTGTTGTTTTTCTCCCCCATTTCATGCTAATTCCCTCTGGACTGGGGATTTCAGCCTGACCTTGGCAGATAGGGTTTTATATGGGTAGAGAGGTTATTTGTAGGTTTGATGACCACTCAGCTTTTAAAGTGTGGTTAGAGACATGGTAGGACAAATAGCCAGTTGCCCATGTTGACTCCAAACACGGCCAACTGTCCCTAGAGTGCTTCATACATGAGAGGTGTTTAATATACTTTAATTGAATGAGTGAATGGCTGCATGATATCCTGATCCAGATTCATTAAAAAGCACTTCAGAAACTTTTGCATAAACAAAAAGCCTTTGTCTTCAAAGGGAACACACTGTATTAGCCCGGTGTTCTTTTGTCAAATGCTTACTGGAGGTGAAGAAGAAAATCTCAAGTCAAAGCCACACTAGAGTTAGGTTTTACACTTTGCATTCCATGTAGGTAGGAATAGATGCTTATCCCATCTGCTTCTGGAGGATGTAGGAGACAGGCTGATAGTAAGTATTTTACAGTACTGCTATTTCATCATTTGTCAGGGCTCACTGGTTCTCGCCAGATGGGCTTTTATGAGCCAGAGAAGAGCTGTTTCTCTTTTTAGAGTACCTTACCTACATCATTTTTTTTGGGTAATTCAACTCCGGAAGTACCAGAAAACGATGTTTGCTATAATAATTAGTTTGAAAAGTTGAAATATTACCCATTTTGTGCATGTTGTTATTCAAGATTTTTTTTAAAAGTTCATTTAAAAGGTGAAAAAAGTAGTGACAAAAGTCTTTTCCAAGAAACACCAGATTTTCCATTGTTAATTAGTAAATACAGTACTTGTAGAGCACTGAGAGAAAATGCATCATTTAATTAAATGTTGCCTTTCTTAACGGCACCAATAGACTTTAATCACATTATAAGGTCATAGTTTGTCTATTTTGCTACACTGGGGATAAAAAGATTTTTTATTTCTTATATTGTGGTATTCCTTTAGAAGAAAGTATGGAAAGAAATGATTTTCCCTGGATTTCTTTCAGTGTTCCCTGCCTGTAGACCAACTGAGCTTTCAGTATTTTCTGTAGGCTCTTGTTATCTGTAGTCATAGGTACGTGGAATCTGAGGGGAGATGGCGGGAGTCTGACATGACAATGAAATTTAAATATGTCTCTCTTAACCTGCATCCTCTTCTGAGTAGTCTACTTGTCTATAGGATAGCTGTCTTCAGATATTCTACTGACTCCCTACAAATAAAACTAGATCTGAGCAGAAACTTTCTACTCCTATTGTTGCCCCTTATTTTATTATGATAAAATAAGCACTGCCATTCTATTTACTTTCAAAAGATCTCTTCAATCTCAGTTGCCCATTCAGTCATTAAGCCCAAATATACTGGATGGGTCTCCTTTTTACCAAGACAGCTTTGATTTAGGTTTGTTTGACTACTTATCACTGTCACTTCCCTTTGTTTATATAAGCACATTCTTACAGTTTGAAAGGGTCTTTGAACAAGAAATTATATTTAAACTATGAATAATGCCTCACATACTGTGAATAGCATTTGTTATTATTTGTATTAATACCTTAAGATTTTACCATAAAATCTTCCCAAGAAATTCCTAAAGGTTTGTTGAGATAGTATTTTTTTTTAAGTTGGTGAATTATTTATTTTGCAATTCATCAAGTTTGACAAACTCTTTAAACTATTATGTAATTTTAAAAATTCACAAAATTCTAAACAGTTAATATAATACCAACATCTAAAAACCTAGAGGATAAAAGAGCAAGAATTCATGTATACCAAAAGTTACTTACAGCTCCAACCTTCATGCCAGTTGCTTTAGGGTATGATGGTACTTTTTATTTTCACTCTTTTTATTTTTTAATACCTGTGACTTTTGTGAGATTTTATCCCTGGGATTCAAACAGCTAGACTTCAGGTACATGCTCACCCAGTTAATGAGATTAGCTTACTATTTTTCCCCTCAACTTTTCTTTCTTTTTTTTTTTTTAGAGACAGGATAGAGCTTTTTATTAAAAATATTTTTTGTTAAAAATATCAATATATGGCACATTGGGGAGCACCATATATTAAAAACAATACATATTCGGAATAAGACTTTAAGAAATGAACTTAGGTACATTTTCGTAGTTGGTGTTTTGTTCTTTTCTTCTTTTTGCTTTATACCTTTAAAAATTAGTTATTTTTTCTCATGTGATTAATTCAGTGTCAAATGAACTTGTTTGACATTTTATAATTTTATTTGGAATTGATGTTTCCTTTCCTCCTGTTGTTCCTCCCTTCCTTTCTTCTTTCCCTCCATCCCTTCCTCAAAACAATATCAATAAAATAAACATTTATTGAATGCCACACTGTAGTAGGTGCTGGAAATACAAGCAATTAGGAGTAAAATAGGGCTGATGAGTAAGCAGATAACTACAATATGGAGGGATAATCCAGAGATAACATCAAGATGTGTGGGAAATGAGAAATAAGACACCTAGCCAAAAGTAGGAGGGGTCAGGAAAGCTTGTTTAAAACAGAACACTCAAGATGGGTTTAGGGAAGGTATATTTGCTTTCTTTGAGAATCCCCTTTGGGTCTTTCAGTACACCGCTTTCAATCTTTTCTGCCTCATGCTTCCGTAATGCTTTTTTTTTTCCCCAAAGAGTAATTATTTTATTGTTTTGTAAAAATATTATATATTCATCTCATTAAAAATCTAAGCTATTCAAAAAGCTATAAAAAAGAAAGTATAAAAAAATTGTAACTTCTACCTTCTGGATGCAAAAATTAACATTGTAGTTTTTAATACATACAGCTGACAGTATAAACACTTAGAGACAAAATAAGATCATATTGTACATTATAAAATAAAAAAGTATAAAATTTTATCTAAATTTAATGCAACTATAAATTTGGGTGAAAAGTAATTGCTAAGCAAAATAAGCCCCCCCCCGTTTTTTTTTTATTTTTCAAAAAAAAGATTTTAGGCCTAAAAAATTTCTCTGACATTAGGACAAAATTTTTATTATGACAAAACAACGATTCATTATAATTTTTAACTAAAAACATTTTTCAATTTTAGATTGTACTGACTTCCTAGTGGGAAGGATGAAATTAGCACTCGTTCTCCCAGCTCCTTTCCTCATCACCTTTCAATTTTGTTAATTACAGTTTTGTATGTGTGTGTTGACAAGGTTTACAACATTTACATTCTCTTCTATGGCCTTGATTCCTATGGTTATTTTAGCTCTATGTCTGTATTTACTTAAATAGTTTCAAAGTTTTCCAATCATCATTTTACCATGACTTCATTTTGGAATTTTTTTTTGTTTCGATTCACCTTGTCTTTGGTTAGAATTATCAAGAAGGGCTATCTTTATGTGCTTTCATTTAGGTAATGTTTTATTATCTCGTCTACATTTTTTTCCCCTGAACTCATTAAACATACAATTTATCTCCTGATGTCTTATTATCCCTCTATTATATCTTTCTTTTGAACAAAACTGTAGTGTTTCATAAATTTGTCTTGCTTTTGTAAGGGCCATGCTCACTATTGGGCATGTGCTTAAAATTATAGACCAAGAGCTGCAGCCAATTGGCCCTATATCATCGCTATTGTCAATGTTGAATTTTACCTGAACCCTGTGATTATGGATAATGGCAAAGGTTAAGAGACTCCCTACCCCCACCCACTGTGTTACTGACCATGATGGCCTTAACTTCTCCTTAGCTCAACTAAACTTTAGATAGACTTTTTCTTGACTCTGGGACCCTGACCTTCCTCACCTTGGCCCTTAAGAATCCAGACAGAACATGTTCCTTCTGGCTTTGACAGTGGAAGTCAGGAAATAACATCAAGTAATTGACACACTGCATTGCTTGACCTCCCCCTTCAGGCCTCTTTCATTAGCTCATCCCAGTCCTTAAAAACTCTTCAGCCCTGTGCTTCAGAGAGTTGAGCCTTCTCTTTCTCCCTATTGTGATAACCTTCCAATCTCTCTCTCTCTTTCCATCACAGTAACCTTCTGGTCTCTTTCTTTGCTATTGCATACAGCTTTTAATAAAGTCATTTTGCCTGTTTTCATGGTCTGGTACAAACTTTTTTCTTTGACACCATCATGTAACTCACCAGCAATAGCCATATTTTGGGTAAAATTGTTGTAAAATTGTTGTTGCAGCAAAATATTCCCGTTACCCTTTTATAATGTCCACATTTAAAAAGTTGTTATTGTATTTTATTGCAAACACAGATCACAGACCCTTAAATGTTGGAAATTCCTAAGATCCTCTAGTCAACCTTCAATCCTCTTAATTTTATCTCTTTTTACAATATCCTTAAAGATCACCTAACTTCTATCTTAACTCTTTTTGGCTGAAGTCCTTTTTATTGTTGTGAGTTCTTTCTTATACTGAATAGAAAACTCCATCATTGTGATTCCTGCTAATTAGTTGATATGATGGAAAGTATGCCTATTTCTACTTCCTTGTGGATCTTTCAACAATTTGAAGACAGCTACAGCTACCCAAATTCTTCTCTACCAGGCTAAGCAATTTTAATTCAATTTCCAGTTGTGATACCTCTTCCCCATTCACATTTTCTTCTTTTGCAATCCTCTGTACCAAAGAAATGTTTTGAGGGAAATCTTCAACTTGTAAACCTACCCCCATTAAAAAAAAATAATCCAATACCTTTTATAATTACTTCTGCCTTGAGAATGCTGTGGAAATACAGTTTATGAGTATGGGTTGTTGTGTAAATAAAACTATTAAGTAGAAAGTCATTTTTATAAGTAAGAATACATGTGATACTTGTTGTTTTCATTTGCTAAAAGCAGCTGGGAGCAATATACCAGAAATGGGTTGACTTTTACAATGAGAGTTTATTAGGTTAAAAGCTTACAGTTCTGAGGCCATGAAAGTGTCCAAATTAAGGTATCATTAGGTCAATCAGGCACATGGCAGGGCACATCTCTCCCTTCTTCCTTGGGCCCTGTTATTTTCAGCTTCTGGCTAAAGTGGCTTCTTCTCAGCTTCTGGTTCCTGGGGCCTTCTCGCTCAGTTTCTGTGTTCCTCTCTGTCTCTGTGGCCTTATTCTGTATCTGCAGCTTTTTATTCCTCCATTTATAAAGGACTCCAGTAAGAGGTTTAAGACCCACCCTGGGTCACACAATCTAATCAAAGACCCTTAACTGACGTAATTTAATCAGAAGCTCCCACCTACAATAGGTTTACATGCACAGGAATGGATTAGCGTTAAGAACAGGGTTCTGGGGTCTACAAAATCTTCAAACTACCACACTTGTATAGTATAAATTCATGTCTACTAAGAGGATAACAGCAATGGTGGTTAACTAAAAATGTTATGCATAGTTAGGGACTGACATTGTGTACCAAGACCAAAAACATCTGTAATGCCATGTTAAAACTATTCATTTATGCAGGGGTCCCAGGATGCCAAAACAAATGGGGAAAAGAGGTCCTTTCCACCCAGGGTGAGGGGAAGAGAGCCCAGGTTGTTCACACCATCCAATGCAGGAGATAACATCTTCTCAAAAGCCATCCCAGGATACTGCAGCTTCAAAGATGGGTTCACCTTCATTTTCTGTGGACATCTCCATCCTTTAATGTTGCTAAGTTAGTTAAGAACAAGAGGAAAAGTCAATTTCCTTTCTTTTCTCCCCTCTCCATTTTTTCCTTTTTTTTTTTTCAGAATAATTTTTTGTTGTCATTTATAAGCATGCTGAGGAAATGATAAAGTTTTTGAAATGTCATTCCAAATACTCTTGGTGGTCAGTTTCCTCTTACTCACTGTGATGGTTAGGCTAATTTGTCAACTCGGCCAGGTAATTGTGTCCAGGTGTTTGTTCCAGCAAACACTGGGCTAATTGTAATACAAGAGCATTTATGGACTTTGATCACCAGTGAGTTTATTGCCTGGATGGCTGATTACATCTGCACCAACCAGGGAGATTGCATCATCAATGGGTGCCGCTTTTATCCAATCAGTTGAATGCCTTAAAAGGGGAAGTGATTTCAACATTCAGAGAGAATTTCCCAGCTCATCGCTGGACAGCCACCTTCTCCCAGAAACTCATCAAGGACCTTTCATCAGACTTTCATTGGAGCCCCTGGTTTGCAGCCTGCCTGTGAAACCTGGACTTGTGCATCCCCACGGCCATGCGGGAGACTCTTAAAATCTCATATTATTAACAGATATCTCCTGTTGATTCTGTTTCCCGAGAGAACCCTGACTAATACACTCACCTAGTGATAATTATCCGATACTGAATCTAAACTATAACACCACGAACACTGTGTTCTCAAATTCTTGACTGGGACCACTTCTTACATTAATAAGTTCAAGTTTTCATTATCTGCTTTAGGCTTGTTTATTCTGTTGGCTCATACTAATTTTATCCTTAAATACACTTTCATAGGAAGTGTAGTTAAAGCACATCTCCCCAAGTTATATTTGTGCAATTAAAAAAACCCCAAAATTTTAGTGCAGGATTTTACATTTATTCTCATCTAATTTTTTATGTTGTTTCAAACCACCAAGATAATTTTGAATATGGAATCTATAAGTCTTCACACCAATTCTTCATTTGGCTTGCTATAAGAATATAATAAAAATATCTTTCTGTGTCTTTATTCAGAAAAAAAAATGACAAAATGCTGAACAAGACAGGATCAAGGTCAAAACCCTGTGATATGGCACAAAACTCCCTCCTCTAGTGGATATTAGGCTGTTAGTCAAAACTTTGGGTACTGCAGGCTATGAATCCAGCCATATATCTAGGCAGCTCTGCTCTCATGTAGTCAAAATTTCAGCATCTTAGCTACATGAAGAACCAATTCCCTCACATTTTAATGGAGAAATGTCTCAAATCAAGATTTACTATATAGACAGCATTCTTCCATTATAATATTCCATTCTTAAATATTAGAATATTTTTTTTTCCAGTTTCCTCACTACTATTTTCACCTATGTTTAATTAAGGTATTTTTTAATTTAATTTTATCCCCACATTCCTTCTTTATCCATTCTTTTTCCTCTCTGCTTGGTTACCTCCTTCAGGCATTCTGAATGGAACACATAACTGCAGATGTGCTGCTGCATTGGTACATAACTAAAAGAAATGCTTACTTATTGATTATTTGGAAGATTATTAAGAACTGTGCCTCTTCAGCGTTAAGCTTGAATGATTCTCAAAGTGATCGAATGTTAGTTTTCTAAAGAGACCAAAACAAAACATTTATTTTTGCCTCTAAAATTCTGACCTCTAGAAATGGAGAAATTGTTTGATTAACATAACTTGTGGGGTTTTAGCTTATGGGTGGAATAATTTAAAAAGATCAGAGGCAAAGAAATGGCAAAATGATAGAAATTCTAAATGGTTTTACTAAAATCTTATGATCTGTCGCATCAAGTGCTGTGAACCCGTTACAGACAGAAAAAAAGATGAGTGAAAGCAAACACAGAGGGGAATTGCTTAATAATGGAAGAGGGATTTGGCAGACTATTCTCTGTTTCTAAGCAGGAGGAGGAAAAAGTGGAATTTCCTTTGTGGAAGAGAGAGAACCACTCTTAAACCTTGAAAGAAGCCTGCAGATCTGGGTATGGCCTCAGCATTTGCTCTGATGCCTCAAATGGTTCTCAAAAGGAGTCTGTCTGGGATGTACTGGCAGAGTTTCTTTCTTCATACTTTGTATGATCCTGATGAACCAGTTCTGAATCACTACATTTTATAAGATTTGCAATGCATTGTCAGTATTGGAGAAGTGAACAGAATGTATAAGAATGTCATACCAGTTAGGCAATATAGTAAGAACTCTTTTAGATGGCCAGAGACCAGCTATATTGTTATAACATTTCTGAGTTGGAATGGACCTTCAGATTTTTTAGTCCAATACCGTTATTTTGGAACTTAATGATATATTCAGTCTTGGTAAAGGATTTTCAACTTTAAAGATAATTTGGATAACATGAAAGTTCTGTGTCAAGGTAAAACATTGAATTTAATGTTCCATAATGATAATAACAATACAAGGGAGCATTTATTGAGTGTCAAGAATTTTTCTAAACACTTTGATATATTAGCATATTTAATCCTCATGGTAACCATGGGAAATGGGTGCTATTTTCATTTCCCATTTCACAGATGGAGGAACAGAGGTATGGGGAAGTTAAGATTTTGCCTAAGAACTAAGAATGGTGGAACTCTGAATTTGAACCCAGGCAATGTAGCTCCAGAGCCCACATGCTTAAACACAACACTGTCCTACCCCTTAGGATTATAGGGGTCAAACAATTACAAATTTCAAGTTTGATGGAAGTCACTGAATCAGTGGGATAGAAAAACTGTTGGTAGTTGTAGATTGATAACATAAAGATGCTGGAGTTGTCAAATTTAAGTACTGTCCATAATAGGTTTGAGTAAGTAAAGATAAACATTAATCATTACTTCCTTGAAACAAAGCTAAGACTTTATTTCATTAAAACTACTGCAGTTAAGGATATTTTCACACTGATGGTGACATTATTCACAGTTGCTAAAAACAAAGTGGAAGCAACACAATTGTTTATCAACAGATAAATGGAATAAAATGTGGTATTTACAAACAATGGAATATGCAACAGTTTTGAAATACTTTTAGGAATCCCAAAAAGAGAAAGATTGTGTTTCAACTAATCCATTCCTGTGGGTGTGAGACTCTTTTTAAAAATTCTTTTTGTTTGTTTGTTTCTTAGTTTTTTATTCTTTTGTGTGTTTCTTAGTTTTTTATTCTTTTGATTGGACTACATAAGGAGTGAGGCATGACTCAGGTTGAGTCTCTGCTTTTTTTGCTGGGTTTGGTATAAACGGAGATGAGAGAGAGAGAGAGAGAGAGAGAGAGAGAGAGAGAGAGAGAGAGAG
>JAKSZT010053813.1:9725954-9800134 GCA_026826555.1 Tolypeutes matacus
GAGTTGCCATTATCCTGCCATGTGAGAAAGGACTACATGTTCATCTACAGCTGCAGAAAGATAGAGAATCCCTGAGAGACTAGGAGAGGAGGCCTGGAAAGAGACAAGCCCAACCCTGGTTGCCCACAGCTAAGCTCAAGGTGACAGTAGATTTTGGAGGGGAAGGCAGAGACCTCGGCAGAGATCAGTGGTCATCTTGCTTTACCATGTGGCAGCTGACTTTGGTAGGAAAGCATCTCTGCTGATGCCTTGATTTGGACATTTCATTGCATTGGAACTGTAAGATTTTATCCTAAGTAAAATTCCCATTATAAAAGCCAACCCATTTCTGGTACTCTGCATCGGCTGCCTTTAGCAGACTGAAACAGAATACTATTTAGCTGCAAAATGGAACGAAGATCTGATACATACTAAAACAAGGATGAACCTTGAAAACATTATGTTGAGTGAAAAAATCCAGACAGATCTCACTTACACAAAATAACTAGAATAAGCAAATTAATAGCGTCAGAATCTAGAAGACAGTTACCAAGGGCTTGGATGTGGGTAGGGAATATGGAGTTAATTCTTAATTGGTAGAGAGTTTCTGTTTGAGATGATGAAAGAGCTTTGGTAATGGATGGTGGTGATGGTAGCACAGCATTGTGAATGTAATCGACACGACTGAATTCTATATTTGAAAGGGTTAAAATGGGAAATTTTACATCATGTGTATGTTATCAGAAGTAAAAAAAAAAAAAAAATTCTGCAATCAAGGATGTGGAAGGCTGCAGAAGATGACTTTGGTCTTGGTGTCTATCTGAAGAATATATATGTATGTATAAGTGCATGGTGTGAGTGTGTTTATAAAACTGGAACATTTTGAACTATGTAAACGATTATAAACCTTGATTAGAGAAAAAAAAAAACTTACCCCCAAACCCTGAAACTGGTAGAGTTTCATTGACTTAGAATCTACCTCTTTGTAGTATATTTATAAATACTTATAGCAGAAGGACCTTATATTACTGAATTCAATCCCTTTATGGTACTGATGAGGATATGGATATGCATAAATTCCAATTTGATAACATGTCTAAGGCCACATGTCTAGTCAGAGCGGCAGTGGAACTGGATTCCAGGCTGTGTGCTCTAATGCTGGATTGCCATCTAGTCCACAGTTCTCTCCACTAAAGAAGTATGCATATATATTAAACACTGATATATTTGTACTTTTTTGTGAACTGGAAAGTAGTATAGAAAACATTCTTATTTGAAAATTCCAAACAATACAGAAGTATCTGGGAATAAATATCAAAGTTCCTTTTCCTCACATTAATCATGATTCGCTTTTGGAGGAAATCATTTTTGCAGTTTGGTGTTTCTTCCAAATATTTTTGCATGCATTTTACATACTTAGAGTATGATATATAGGTTTGGTTAAAAATGTTTTTTCATAAAAGAGTTCATGAACACATTATTCTTCACCTTTCTTTTCATACTTCCTATTAGGTCTTGGACATGAACATGGATTGTCCTTCCATTTATTTAGGTCTTCTTTAATTTCTTTCAGCAGTGTTTTGTTGTTTTACATGTGCAAGTTCTTTACAATCTTGGTTAAATTTATTTCTATATATTTGATTCTTTAGTTGCTATTGTAAATGGAACTTTTCTTGATTTCCTCTTCAGATTGTGCATTATTAGTATATAGGAACACCACTGATTTTCCATTTTTGGTTCATAGTACAGCTTGAGCAAGATAATTTTTTTCCCAGAGAGGACATGCATGTTCCTTTGTTAGGAAACTAGAGTAAAGGCTTGATATTTTTAATTTTATTAAAATTGAACTGGATCTGTGATAGTTTGAAGCTTTATTAGTTTCAGATCACCTCCATTTTAAAATATTTTATGGATGAGTTCAGGTCCATCCCTCAAGCAGGGCTTTGTGATTAGGAGTCTATGAGCTGTCTCTTTGTCCCCGTTGCTACTTACTTAGCATGAGTTGGGGAGAATTGTTGAGTCATCAAGATTAGCAATATATTTGGGCCTCTTCTAGATTTTACAGTTTTTTTTTTTTTTTTTTAACCGGGAGGTCTCAGGGATGGAACCCAGGTCCCTCCATATGGCAGACGGACGCCCAACCATCTGAGCCACATCTGCCCCCCCTCTTCTAGATTTTATACTGTATCACCAGTTCACACAGTCATTAAAGTTTTGTTTGGCTTTCTCCTTGTTCCACCAAAAAATGCTGATGGCAGACCAGCTCCTCTATCTGTATATACCTCCAGATAAGACATATTCCCAGGTATGAAAGCAGCTGCCAATCTTTACTTACTTTGAAAGGACTAAGCCCTCCTCTGGAATTTTGACTTCTTTTGCCCACTGTTCTTTGATGGTTCTAAAGAAAACATATATATATTTAGTTTATGTGCTTTCTTGTTATATCAGGAGCAATATTCTTTTATGATTTTTCTATTCTCTATGTGAAAATGGAACTCTAGCATTTCATTCAATACCTTTAATAATAAAAGAGGTTGATTAAATTCCTCTTTTTATTTTATCCTTTTATTTATAAGTACTCTAGCAGTACTTATAGCCAGGGTGGTATTCAAAACATTTAATGATTAATGCAGCAGAGGTATCAACCAATTAAGACAGACAATCCCTAGTAAGAGAATTGGCCTATTTTAAATTGGGACTGTTTCAATGAAGGACATGAGTATAAAGATAGGTTGATTATGAAAGTCTTCTGAAATAGTGAATGAGATGAGCATTTTAAACTTTGCATTTCAAATGTAAGTTTAACCCATATGACTCTCATTCTGAATAGCATTCATGGTATCAGGTTCAGAGTACCAGACAATTTTTTTTTTGTTCTGTACCTACTATTTGTCTAGTATATAAGAAAAGTCATGCCATGAACCTTCATTTCTTATATTTCCTATCTTTGGACTCGTTATATCCTAAACCAGTTTGAGTAACCTTTCTGTTTTACTCACTGAAGTCTGCTCTTGAAAATTCTGTAAGATGACACTGTATAAAATGAGTGTCCAGGTGGAAAACTAGAGGCTCAGCTTCCTTTATAGATCTTGTTCACCATGGGAGGCAGGGCTGTGATCCCTGTCCTGCTGGCAGCCCAGTGATATCAATCAGGCTCTTTCACTTCAGTCATCCTTACCAACAGTGAATGAAATCCAGATTTTTAAAATAGCACATGGCTGGACTGTGATTTCCTTGCTCTGGCAGAACGTGATTTAAGCTGTCAGTTTCTAATCTAAGGAAAGATAGGGTAAATGAGGAGGAAACAACAATGAAACATTTCATTTCTTGTGAAAAGGAGGCAGGCTGTAATGCCCTAATAAACAAGTGAATAAATAAAAGAACTATATTTGGGGGTTAATTTTAGAGCCCTTGCCAATCTACTTTTCCCAGAATTCCTGTGGTCCATTGCATCCCCCCCCCCCTTTATTAGAAAAGTTGAGTATATACAGAACAATCATGCATAAAATACAGGATTCCCCGCCACCAACACCTTCCATTGGCATGGAACATTTGTTACTATCAAAGATAGAATATTTTTTATAATTGTATGATTAACTAAAATCCTTGGTTTAACTTATGGTTCATTGTGTAGAGTAGTTCCACGGACTTAAAAAAAAGATTATTCTGTTACCATATATACAATCTAATGTTCCCCTTTTTAATCACATTCATATATATATATTTCAGTGCTGATAATTGTGTTCACAGTGTTGTGCTACCATCACCACCATCCATTACTAAAACATGTCCATCATTCCAAATAGGAACCCTGTACATTTAAAAAATATATTTTGGTCACTTTATTAAATGACAGTAAATAGTTTTAAGTTTCAACTGCTAAATAACAATTTGAATGGTGAAAACACAGATAGTATATTGTCATACTTGAGTGCTTTTCTTTAAAAACACAATTCCAGTCCATATATATATAAACATCCTTAAAAGAAGTGACATATTTCCTTTAGTATTTAAGATACTCAATACAGAACTGACCCTGTACATTTTAAATTTTAACTTTCCGTTCTCTACCCCCATCCCATCCCCTGATAGCCTATATTCTAGATGCTGACTCTATAGATTTGCTTATTCCAATTGTTTCAAATCAATGAGATGATATAATAACTGTCCTTTCAATCAGCATGATGTCTCCAAGTTTCATCCATGTTGTTGCATGTATCAGGACTTCATTCCTTTTTATAGCTGAATAATATTCCATTGTATCTATATACCACATTTTATTTATCCATTCATTGGTTGATGGACACCTGGGTTTCTTCCATCTTTTGAAAATTGTGAATAATGCAATGATGAACATCAGTGTGCAAATATATTTGAGTCCCTGCTTTAAATTCTTTTGGGTATATACCAAGTAGTGGCATTGCTAGGACATATGGTAGTTCTATACTTAGGTTTCTGAGGAACCACCAAACTGTCCCCCACAGTGGCTTCTCCATTTTACATCACCACCAGCAATGAATGGATGTTCCTATTTCTCTGCATCCTCCTCAACACGTGTTATTTTCCTTTTTTAAAATAGCAGCCATTCTATTGGGTATGAAGTGGTATCTCACTGAAGTTTTGATTTGCATTTCCTTCATGGCTAATGATGTTGAGCATCTTTTCATGTGCTTTATGGCCATTTCTATATCTTCTTTGGATAGATGTCTATTCAAGTCATTTGCTCATTTTAAAAAATTGTTTTGTTTTTGGTTAAGTTTAAGGATTTCTTTATATATTCTGGCTATTAAACATTTATCAGATATGTGGTTTTCAGTATTTTCATCCATTGTGTAGGTTGTCATTTTACTTTCATGTTATAGTCCTTTGGGGCACAAAAGTTTTAAATTTTGATATTTTTTGCTTTTGTTGCTTGTGTTTTTAAAGTCTAAGAAACCATTGTCTAACACAAAGGTCCTAAAGATGTTTCCCTAAATTTTCTTTTAGGAGTTTGATAGTTCTAGCTCTTAGGTCTTTGATCCGTTTTGAGTTGATTTTATTTTTTTATATGATGTGAGGCAGGGGTCCTCCTTTTTATGCAAATGGAGATCCAGGTTTCCCAGCACCATTTGTTGATGAGACTATTCTTTCCCAATTGAGTGCTCTTTGCCCACTCATCAAAAATCAGGTGACCATAAATGTGAGGGTTGATTTCTGAGCTCTCAATTTGATTCTATTGGTCTATATGTTAGTCCTTGTGCCAGTACCATGCTGTTTTGATTAATGTGGCTTTGTAATAAGTTTTAAGTTCAGGAAGTGTGAGTCCTCCAGCTTCGTTCTTTCTTTTTCAGGATGGCTTTATCTATTTATCTTACTCTTCCATATAATTTTTTAATTTTTAAAATTTAAAAAAATTTTACCAGGAGGTCCTGGGGATCGAACCTGGGTCCTTCCATATGGTAGATGGATGCCCAACCACTTGAGCTACATTCACTTCCCACTTCCATATAATTTTGATGATTGACTTTTCTATTTCTGCCAATAAGGTTGCTGGAATTTTGATTGGGATTGCATTGAATCCATAAATTTCTTTGGGTAGGATTGACATCATAATGATATTTAGTCTTATGATCCATGAACTTGGAATGTTTTTTCATTTATTTTGGTCTTGTTTAACTTCTTTTAGCAATGTTTTATAGTTTTCTGTGTATAAGTAGTTTACATCCTTGGTTAAATTTATTCCTAGATGTTTGATTCTTTTAGTTGCTACGGTGAATGGAATTTTTTTCTTGATTTCTTGTTCCAATTGTTCATTGCCTGTGTTTAGTAACACTACTGAGTTTTGGATACTGACCTTGTAACCTGATACCCATTGCCGAATCCATTTATTAGCTCTAGGAGCTCTGTTGTGGCTATTAAAGGATTTTCCTGTATATAGGAACATATCATCTCCAAATAGTGAATGTTTTACTTCTTCACTTCTAATTAGAATGCATTTTTAAAAATTCTTGTCTAATTGCTCTGGCAAGAACTTCCAGTACAATGTCAAATAACAGTGGTGACAGTGGGCATCCTTGTCTTGTTCCTGATCTTAGAGGAAACTTTAAGGCTTTCATCATTAAGTAGGATGCTAGCTGTGGGCTTTTCATATATGCCTGTAGCAGGTTGGCAGTTTGATATAGTTATGAATTCCAAAAATAGATATTGGATTATGCTTGTAAACTGGTCTGCTCATCTGGGCATGATTAAGTTATGATTAGGACATTGACTGGGCCACATCAGTAGGGCATTGAGCCCCGTCCCTTGGTGGGTGGGGTCTCAAAGATAAAAGATAGGCAAATGACAGAGTTGGAGTTTTGAGGTGGAGTTCTGATGTTGGAGTTTTGATACTGGAGCCCGGGGAGGCAAGCAGACAGAGGAGCCTGGTTGTGAGGAAGGAGAGAAGGCCCCAGGATAGAGACGAGCCATTTGCCTGATAGTCTACAGCTGGCCTTGTGGAGCGAGGCAAAGCCTAGAGACCCTCATAGTCTACAGCTGACCTTGTGGAGGAAACAGAGGAGCTAAGTCCAGAGAAAAACAGAGCCCTGGAAAGAGAGGAACTCAAGAAGCCTAAACCCTGGCAGATGTTGGCAACTGTATCGCTCCAACACGTGGCCATAGACTTTGGTGAGGGAAGTAACTTATGCTTTATGGCCTGGTAACTATGGGCTTCTACCCCAAATAAATACCCTTTATAAAAACCAACTGGTTTCTGGTATTTTGCATCAGTACCTCTTTGGCTGACTAATACAATGCCCTTTATCATATTGAGGAAGTTTCCTTCTATTCCTGGTCTTCTAAATGTTTTTATCAAGAAAGCATGCTGTATTTTAGATGCCTTTTCTGCATCAATTCATTGGTAGAATTCCCTTGTGAAACCATCTGATCCTGGGTTTTTCTTTTTTGGGAGGTTTTTGATTACTGATTTAAACTCTTTACTAGTTGTTAATTTGTTGAGACCTTCTACTTCTTCTTGAGTCAACGTAGGTAGTTCTTATGTTTCTAAGAATTTGTCCCTTTCATCTAGGTTATCTATTTCTTTGGCATACAGTTGTTCATAGTATCCTCTCATAGTCCTTTTTCATTTCGGTGGGGTCGGTATTAATGTCCACCTTTTCATTTCTTACTTTATTTGTGTGCCCTTTATTCTTTTCTTTGTCAGGTCTGCCAATATTATTGATCTTTTCAAGAACAAACTTTTGGTTTTGTTGATTCTATTTTTTAAATTTTAATTTTCTAGTTCATTTATCTCTGCTCTAATCTTAGTTATTTTCATCCTTTTGCTTGCTTTAGGTTTAGTTTGGGTTCTTTTTCTAATTCTTCAAGTTTTGAGGTTAGGTCTCAGAGTTGAAGTGTTTCTTCTTTTTTAATGTAAGCATTTAAAGCTATTAGCTTTCCCTCTCAGCACTGTCTACTTTCATATTTATTTGCTTTCTTATGTTGCACCATAGTGAGTGCCTTCTCATTTCTATTCAGATATATTTTTCATCTCTTTTCCTTGTGGTTACCATAGGGTTAAAATTTAACATCCTTAATATATAACAATCATATTTGGTTTGATACCAATTTAACTTTAATAGCATGTACATATACTTTTCCTATACCTCTCTGTTCCCCATCTATTGTTTTACTTGTTACCACTAATATCTTTGTACATAGTATGCCCCAAAACATAGATTTATCACCTTTTTTAATGCATTTGTATTTTAGTACCAGTAGGAAGAAAGAAATGCAGTTTCATATCAAACTATATAAATAATGCTAACATTTATAATTACCTATATGATTACCTTTACTGCAGGTCTTTATTTCTTTATGCCACTTTAAACTACTGTCAAGTGCCCTTTCCTTTCAGTCTGAAGAACACTCTTTAGCATTGCTTGGTAGGTCAGGTCTAGTGGTGATGAATTCCCTCAGCTTTTGTTTATCTGAGAATGTCTTAATTTCACCCTCATTTTTGAAAGAAAATCTCACTGGATATAAAGTTTTTGGCTGACAAAAACTTTCTTTCTGTACTATAAGTATTTCAACCCACTGCCTTCTTGCTTCCATGGTTTTTGATGAGAAATTGGCACTCAGTATAATTGGAGTTCCCTCATACATAACATATTACTTTCCTCTTGCAGATTTCAGAACTCTCTCCTTGTCTTTTGCATTCGATAATGTGGTCAATATATGATGTGGTGTATTTTTCTTCTTCATGTTTATTTTGTTTGGTGTTCTGTAGGATTCTTAGATATACATATTCACATCCTTTGTTAAATTTGGGACATTCTTTGTCATTATTTCTTTGACTATTACTTCTCCCCTTTCTCTCTTTTTTCTTCTTCTCAGATTCCCATAATGCATATATTAGTGTACTTGATGGTATCCGAGAAGTGTCTTAAGCTATTTTCATTTTTAATAATTCTTTTTTCTACCTTGTCCTCAGCCTGAATCATTTCAACTGTCTTGTCTGCAAGTTCACTGATTCTTTCTTCTGTCAGCGCCAATCTGCTCTTGAAATCCTTCTGGGCATTTTTCATTTAAGATATTGTGGTCTTCAATTCCAGTAGTTCTGTTTGGTTCTTTTTTAAAATTTCTGCATCTTTACTAAGACTCTCATATTGTTCATTCATTTTCTTATATCCTTTAATTCTTTCTCTGTATGTTCTTTCATTAACTTGAGTATTTTTAAGATCATTTTTTAAATGCTTTTTTTTTACTTCCACATTCTCATCTTCTTCATTGGTCTTTTCTGGATTTTTATCCTCTTCCATTGGATGCCATCATTTCCTTTTTCTTTGTTTGTGTTGTACTCTCTTGTTGCACACTGTACATTTACTATTTTAAAATGTTAACTGTGGGATTTATTTCCTGAGATGCCTGTATCTTGAATTTGATAGCAGTTTGTGAAAAGATAGATACTTTCTTGAACTTTATCCCTCCTATCAGGAAGGTCTGTCCAAGGTGTATACAGTGTACAGGGTGTCCCTTGTCTTTCTGTGCCTCTGTCTTGTCCTGGGCTTTTGCTTGTAAATTGTTCTGGACTTTCTTGGCTTAAAGGAGTTTTGTTGCCCCTCTGTTCCCAAAGAGACAGACCTCATTCTTCCAGGTATTTAAGTCAGCAGGCCTTTTCCCTAGACTGCTCACCTCTATAGTTTCTTACATGTCTTTCATTGTCTCAAGGTGCTTCTACCTGGAGGGTGAATCTCGGAGGAGGTTTTCCCAAGTCAGTCTTTCTCAGGCAAAACAGGTCCAGGAATCCCAGATGGGGGATGGGATCAGAAAGGTTGCCAAGATCTTCACCAACAGCTTCCCGAAGATGAGCTTTCCTTGCATGCCCAGAAAATGCACTTCCACTTACTGTCCCCCACAGCCCTGAAGCATAGTGTCTTTAAGTCTCCACCACTGCTGCCCCTATTTGGGGAGGGTTGAAACAATGGCTGCCATCACCTTTGTCCAGGTGGGTTTGAAGGAATGGCTGCCTTTGATCTGGGCCCCAGCAATCTGAATTTGCTAATCAAAAGCTGTGATCAATGACCAGCTGTTCCCAACCCTGTTATTGGGAAGAGGAATTTTATATCCTTTTATGTCACCAGTGAGCCATCCAGGGGCTGGAGCCCATGGGGGCCTGCTTGAGAGTGGGTAATGGGTTCTGGTAGCCACCAAATGGGAAGAGCAATTTTCTGTTCTTTACTGTAATTTATTACCCTCTTCTTTCCACTCTTCCCTGGATGCTGTACAGTGCTCTTCTGGCCCCCAGAGTTTCAAAATAGTTGTTTCAGACAGTTCCCGCCTGTTTAATAGTTATTGTGGTGGAAGGGCTGAGTTGTGGAGCTCCCTACTCCACCATATTCCCACAATCCTCTCCATTGTGTTTTTTTAAAAAACAAATTTTATTGATACATATTAAAGCATAAATACATTCAAAGAGTATAATCAATGGTATCTGGTATAATCACATAGTTGTGCATTCATCATTTCAATCATTTTTAGAGTATTTTCATTAGTTCAGTAAGGATAATAATAATAAAAAACAAAATCCAATCAACCAACCAACCAACCAACCAAACATGTAAAACTCATCACCTCTCAATCTCTCTATGCTTACCCTCTGTACATAGCTGATATTCTGTTTCCTTTTCTCTAATATAATTGTATTTATATTTTGTAAAACAGTCTTATATATGCAATATCACCCATAATGCCTTTGCCCCAAACTTTAAAATATTTATCAGGAGAATGCAGTGTTTTCTTCCTCCCTCCCTCCCTCCTTCCGTCCCTCCCTCCTTCCCTTCTTTCCTTCCTTCCTTCCTTCCTTTTAAAAAATGTTTTACATTCATTACAGTGCATAATGTAAGATTAACCTCACAGTTAAGAGTGCATTTCTTAATCCTGGTCTATGCTTTGAATAAATGCACTTGATCATTGAAAGAAGAATAACAAGAGCAATGACTATGTGCTACCATTATTACCAATATTAATTGTGCACTTTCTACTTGCCATTCTTTGTACTAAACATATCAAGCAATTCAAGAATATGTGGGGTGGAAAGATGCTAGGCATCATTGGACATATTGTGATAGATGGACATAATACAAGAAAAAATTTTATATTTTTGTCATGCAGTAGAAATCAATAGCAAAAATGATATTTTTCAGGCTGACAAAGTACTTTTTGTGGGAAATGTCAAAGCACTTAGATAAATGGAGCTGTTGAAGTATAATTCCAGAGATAGGCAGATTTAAAATCCTCCCCCCCCAAAAAAAAAAAGATAAAAGAAAGATTCTTTGTGTGTGTTTCTATGTGTGTGCATATAAGATACAAATCATGAAACTTTCCCTAAATTTTAAAGAATATCTGAAGGATTCTAGAGATTTTCTAAAAATTCAAAAGAATCCTAAAGAATTTTCCTGAAATGTTTGTGTACTATTTTTTTTGGATATTTCACTTTAACTGTACTTTCTCTGAGCTTGCTTCTCCAAAGTTCTAGAGTTGCATCCATCTTTTAGATTTTTCCGCTGCTGTTTATTGATAGCTGTATACTTAGAAATTCAACTATATATACAGGAAAATTTTTTCCTCTGCAAAAGAAAAGTGATGAAAAACATTTTTGACTCTGGCAAATAGAAAAAGTGTTTCTTAGGCAGAAAAGCTCAAACGAGTAACTCTGAGCTGATATATCTTCTATCTGCCCCATGTAGACCCATCTTCCACTTTTCTCTGCCTTGCTCTCTGCCCCAGAAGTTTGACTGTGTGCACTACAACAATGGGCTCCCATTCCCTTCATATTCAGATGGGTTTCCCAGTGGGGTGGCCTGGTAAAAATCAGATTGAGAGCAGAGTGCCGTTGTGGCAACGGATGTAGGCCATTTTAAATCAGCACACACCATTCAGAACTGTGTGGAAGAGGGTGTGGTCTACGATGTGAACTGTGGTCTATGGTTGATGGCAAGGCCCCAGGATGTGTAAGTCCATTGAGGGTGATGGGCCACACTTGTGGGAGACATTTGTGTGGGATGTGGTGGGAGGTGTGGGAGGTGGGGAACATGGGAATCCCTGTAGGTTCCGTGTAATATGTAGGTAATATAAGCACCTCTTAAAAAAAAAAAAAAATATATATATATATATATATATATATATATATATATATATATAAAACACACACACACATTTCTCAATTAAAAAAAAAAAATCAGATGGAGGGAGATGAGTCTGACTAGGTACTTATTTCCTGGGTCCCTTCCTGTGAGGTTGACCTGGAGCCCCTCAACAGAAATCTTTACTTGTTTCAAGAGCTCCTTCTTTACCTGTCTCCCTCCAGATCCCAGGAACTGCTGCCTTCACACATTCATTCTGGTACAGGGTGGTAACAGCCAGGCTACTACCAGCTCTAGGTGACTCTCCTACCTGTTGTCATTCCTCCATAGCAATGCCTAATAATTAATCCTTAGTAAATAAACTTCTTAAATTAGCCCATTTTGAATGTGCCATTGTTTCCTGTTGGGACCCTGACTGATAAAAATTCTATGAATCCACAAGAAAGCAAAGTTATTAAGGATCTGTATATTAAACTTATGATGTTAGATTTATATTGGACCAGTGTTTGATGCTTTACCTCTCAAAGAAGAAAAGAATGATTGTATTTTCTATTACCTAGAAAAGTACTAAATCAAGAGTGTTAGCATTTCAAAGACGATTTAACTGCCATACTTTCATGAACTCCTTATTAAGGAAAATAAAGTTTTGTGTATGCAGTTAACAGCTTGAGTACCAGCTTTCACTTTTTCTTTGTGGAAGTATGTCCATTTAAAAAAATCTTTCTTGAGTCTTATGAAAAGGCAGCGTAAAAATCTAACTTAAATATATTTCATGAAATAGGATTATGGCTTAAATGGAAACACAATGAATATGCAACATATTTTAGGAACACTTTCTTGACCGTGAGGTCTACTTTCCCATGGAAGTGATAGATTAGAGGGATTGTGGAATTTCCATTTCTGTAGGGAATGAGAGTGAAAACGGAATATAGTTTTTACTCCTTAAGATGATTTGGGTAGGCTCAGAGCTAGAAGAGGTTAAAGGGGCTTTTTTTTTTTTCAAATTATTCTCCTAGATGTACAAGAGCCACCTCAAGTCAGTATGTCAATTCTGATTCCAGGAATATTTATCAACCCTCTTTCATGTGCCAGTGCCTGTACTAGGAGATAAAGATAGCAGTGAATACCACAATCCAGGACCTCAGGCAGATTATAGGCTAGCAGAAAAGACCCATATACCATTTTCATTGTGAATGGTATTATGAAAGAAACCCAAGAAAAACCTAGGGTTCTTATCAGAAGACAAGTCCATCATATTTTCCAGCATTACTACCAGCTACTTACACAAACTGGAAGCTTGAGAGTCATTTTTAAATTCTGTCACTCCCTTACTAACCTCTCCAACAATCAATCACCAAGTTGTACCTACTTTTTCATCTTATATCTGTTCCCATTTCTGCCCAACACCTAATTCTAGTTCTCATCATTTCTCTCTCCATAACCTGAACCTAACTGGTCTCCCTGCTTCCAGTGTTGCCCCATCAAATCCACCTTCCATGTTATCAACATATAGCAAAACTGGCCATTTTACACCTTTGCAAGACATTCCTTAATGACTTTCCAACCTATAGAAGATAAGGTCCCGTTCTTTCATATGGTGTACAAGGCTATCCATGGCCTGGACTCCATATAGAACTTCAGTTGCATCCCTCCCTTGAAGGCAGGCATTAGATAGTGAATGGGTACTTTAATAAATACTTCATTAAACTTCACAGATATGTAGGAAATGACTGTAGTTTGTTAAGCATTTTTCCCCCAAAATAACTTCATTCATTAATTCAGTATTGATTTAATTCATGCATACACTAGATTCTAAAGGAATATGTAAGAAACAACCCTGGACCTGAAAAGTGTTAACAATTTCTAAGATAAGACAAGATATCACTCAATTAGGCATTAATGAAAGGCAGGTTTTCAAAATAACCAACATTAGCAACTAGAAAACTATCGTTGCAGGAATTCATTGACGGTGTAATGGACTGAAATGTGTTCCTCAAAAAATACGTTGAAGTCATAATCCCTAATACCTCCCTTGCGGTATTTGTAAAATACCTAGGGATTTATAAATAGGGTCATTACAGTTGGAATTCGGCAAGTTAAAATGAGGTCATGCTGGAGTGGGATGGGTCCTTAATCCAATACAACTGATGTCCTTATAAGAGGAAATTCAGATTCAGTACTACAACATCAAAGTTTCCAGACTGCTGGCCAACCCAGAATTAACCAGAATTAAACTTGCCAGTCCCCATAATTGTGAGAGCCATTTCCTTAAAATAAATCTCTTAACACACACACACACACAAACACACACCCCTTATTGGTTCTGTTTCTTTGGAAAATCCTGACTAATATAGAAGGGTGGAAGTTTGAGTAGGGAAACCTGAGCTGCACTGGATGTAAAAGTGAGCTCTGCTCGGAGGGTAGCTCTGGTTTGGGGAATTGGTCATGCTATTCTTGAAAATTGGAGTTTTCAAGTAGAACTTCCTCACCCTGACCCTGTAGAGCTCAGACATCTCACTCCTGAGGTCTGTTTGGCAGAAAAGTGGCAGATGACGCTATTCAGCCTCTGTTGGAATCCTTTTGAGAAGAAACAGGGCTAATATTCACTTCACCTTCGGATCTTCAAAGTGGCTGCTATCTCTGAGAAATGGTGTTCAGTGTCTCAGTGGAAGCTGGGAGAAATGAAGCGGCACCACTGTTCAGTAACTTCCAGCTACCCCAATAGAGTTTAAGACAAATTATTCACCACATAGGGAACGGAAGTAAGTCTGCTCACCATTCTGGTAGATGGAAATGTTATGAATGCAAATCTTCCCCTCTACTCTGACTCAGATTACACCCCAAGATATTCTTAAACTGGCTTTTCTTTGTCTCTTATGCTGGTGAAAGGGATCTATCTGGGATGTCTCTGATTATGTCCAATTGTGGTGCCTTTTTAAGGGACCAAGGAAAGCATCAATCCACATAAAGTTTTGTTTTGTTTTATATAAATCCAAACTCTAATTGTATAAAAAGCTTATTTCTGCAATTTTCTGCATAGTTAATATTCTAGGGTTTGGCCAAAATGTTCTTACTGTAACTGCATGCTTATCGATACCCATTTATTAAAATATGCTTTTAACAGTGGGATATAAAAAAGCATGCTTCTAGTTCTGAAGAGAGTAAACTACTTGGAAAATAGTGAAATCTTGATTTCTCTGAATCTCCATTTCTGATCTGAAAGGGAAGGAATCTTTGTACTGCAATATCTTGGTGACTTTAATGAAAATTAAAATTCCTAGGGTGGCCTGAAGATAGCCATCAATGAAATAAATTAGATTTTCAATGAGAAGCCTACCATTGAGAACCTGACTCTTCTGGAAGATCTCATTAAGCTCATTTCATAGCCTTTTGATGGAAATGTTGTCACAACATCTTCAGTGACAAGTAATGAATGGATTCTGACTGATTTTGCACCTTCCCTTCATTCTAAATCCTAGACATATTTCTAACTTGTAATTTTTTTCTAGTGGTATTATAAATGTTCCTTGTAGCTGATTAACTTCATTATCTTTATTGAAAAAAAGTTTGTTAAAACACAATGTTAGGGGAGTGGATGTGGCTCATTTGGTTGAGCACCTGCTTCCCACGTATGAGGTCTTAGGTTCAATCTCCGGTACCTCCTTAAAAACAAAAAACAAGAAAAACCCCAAATGTTATATCTATATAGATATAGATACACATACATGAAAATCTGTTAATTTAAGGGTAAGCTTTTGCTAAAATATAATTTTTTAAAGATTTATTTATTTCTCCCCAACCCCTCGTTTGCATTTGCTGTATCTGTTTGCTGCATGCTCATCTTCTTTTTAGGAGGGACCCTGAACTGAATCTGGGACCTCTGATGTGGGAGGGAGGTGCCTAATTGCTTGAGCCACATCCGCTTCCCACTTGCTAAAATATTAACAGCTAAATAATTGCTAAATGCTTACTATGTGTCAAGTACCATTCTAAGTGTTCTCCATGATACAAATCATTCACTCCTCTGAACACTCTAATGAAATAGATAGTATTATTGCTCCCGTCAGGAGAGCATGATACAGCAATTTAAATTAACTTGCCTAGATATTTGCAGGTAGTAAATGGTGTTTCTTAGATTTGAACCCAAATAATCCAGCTTCAGAACCAGTGCTTTGAGGTTGCACTGTAAAAAATTTAAACTGATGCGCCACAGTAGAACGATTAGGCTGTTTGCAAAGGTCATGGATAATCTTAAATCCACAGAGAAAGCCGAAGGTTTTCATTTTGAACTTCCTTCATGTCATCATTTTGGAGCTTTCTTTTAACATTTGAAATGAATTTATCACTTACTGAGAATATAGTGTTCTTAGAATTTAAGAGATTAAATTTAGAATTTAAGAATATAGTGTTCTTCTCGCTATTTCAAAATACTGGGACGGGGGTAGTGGTGGGTGATTCGGTGTCAGTAGTAAGATGCAGTAGGAAATTGCAAAAGATGATAGGCAATGGAGAAGAGGAATGGAGGTGGCTTCTCATTTAATGGTTAATTTACATGGTTAGGAAACCTTGCCAGTGTGTTTGGCCTTTGTGTGGTCCATGACTTCACTATGGCCAGGCGAAGCCTCCCGTCAGTCATGCAAATGTCAGGGCAACATAGAGCTTATTAGGAAGTGAATGATGTGAGATGTTGGTATTTGAGAGAAATTGTTCCAGAAGCTGCTTATAGAAGGGATTACAACTGTAGATATAAGACCTTAGTTCAGCCAGGAGGCTGTCATTATGTCCATATGGAAGAACAAGGCTTGGATTAGAGGTAAAACAAGGCAGAAGTTCAAGAGAAGCTGAAGAAAAAATATATAAAATCCATGTAGTGGTAAAATTAGAGGTGCTGGTTTGCTATAGAACAGGTGGGGATTCTAAAATTTAATTTGGGGATTAAATTTCACTTATCACCAGTGTGAGATGTTTGTTCAGAGAGATGTTTGTTCAGCATCTGGACAGAGGGAGAAGACTGACTGGATGTTGGCTCATCATTAGCATGAATGTAGCATCTCCTACTTGGGTCATTGCAGTGGCCTCCCTACCGGTCTTGCTCCTTCTGCCCTTGACCTTCTCTGGCTCATTGTCCACACAGTAACCAACATGATCTTTTAAGAAATCAGACATATCTCCTCCCTGCTTGAAATTCTTTAATACACTGGTTCTAAAAGGGGGAGAAGTGGATTCTCCTGAGGCATTTTTCGAATGAGCAGATGTGTTTTTAGACATCACAATGAAGGTAGGCATAAAGGAATTCTCCACATCCTAAAATACTACAAGATTAAAGATTTGTATGTTGAAATCGATAGCATTCCATTTAAAATTCTTATTATTTTTGCTTTACAGCATGGTGTCTTAGTTTCGTAGTGCTGCTCTAACAGACAGGGTGGATGAAAACAACAGTTTATTGTCTCACAGTCTGGTGGTTAGAAGTCTGAAAGCAAGGTGTTGGAGGGACCATGCTTTCTCTCAATCTGTAGGAGAGAATCCTTCCTTGCCTCTTCCTAGTTTCTGGTGGTTTGCATGCAATCATCAGCATTTCTTGGACTGTGGCAGCTTAATTGCCTCAGTCAGCACACAACTTTCTCCCGTGTCTGTTCAAATTTCCTCTTTTTATAACGACTCCAGTCGTGTTGGATTAGGGCCCACCTTAATCCAGGTTGCCTCATTCTAGCTCATCACACCTTCAAAGACCCTATTTCCAAATAAGGTCACATTCATAGGACCAGAGGTTAGGACTTGAACATATCTTTTTGGGGGACACAATTCAACTCGTAACAGCTAGGATATTATATTGATTTTACTAAAAAGATTATTTGTGTATAGGTAAGTTATATATTATCTATGAGTTTCATCTCAGGATAAAAAGGGAGCATTACAAAATGTTTCTTATACAAAGTTTGTTCCTTTCTAATTTTGCTTATCACTGAAGGAAATAATAAATATTAGTTCAAGAGAAAATATTGAGATCGGGAGAGACATGCTAAATGCAGATGTCTAAATTTAAGCACAATTATTTTCAAGCCTTGAGCGCATCTCATTATCACTAACAAGAATGAATACAGAGCTGGGTGCCATCCTGAAGAAAATCTGAGATAAGAACACGGGAGCTGTCATCCCGGGTCAGGTCTGGGCCACAAAACCTGGAACACTGTCTCAGAAAGTGGCATGACAGACTGGTTGAAAATGGGCTAAGTGACAACTCAGACATCTGCCCAGCAAGCTTGGGCTGTACCACTCCTAGTCTCCCTTAGTAACCTATGATAAAGATCCATTCATAAATTCGTTCTTAGCTGCTTCTATTTATACTTTCCTTCTATATCAAATTTTGGAAGAGTGAACTCTCTAAGTTTACTACCAACTTTCCTAAAGAGTGTGTCCTCAAACTATAAGAGATGACCCCTAGCACAAATATTTTACGAATCTAGTGAGTTGCATGGATTTGTGAAGACAGTGGCTTATCTACCCAGATACCCTATAACATGGGTTCTGTGGTGAAATGTCTTTGGAAAATACTTCATATTATACCCTTTCAAGGTATATTGCACTCATAGTGCATATTAGCATACTGAAAATCCAGAATAGTTCTGCGGGGAAGAAATGTGATCACAAAGCCTCTCTATACATAACACCTGCAGCGCTAGTGCTCTATGGGAAGTACTGGCTGCAGTTTAGGAGCAAAATGTTGGTGTTTTTCATATTCACTTACTGGTTAGTGAAAGTTGTCAGATTGTGGCAAGAAGATGGTTTGCTATGTTCCCAACCCATTTCTAATACAGATCAGAGGTAGTCTGGTAAGACAGAGTGCTGTCTGTCCTGGGATTTTATTGCCATCAGGACAGCCAATAAACAAGAACCACAACTCATCAAAAGAACATGGGGTTTGGAACTATAAGACACTAATTGGAATCCCTGCTCAATTATCGCTTGCAGCTGTGTGATCTTGGGAGCATTACTTGGTTCTCTGACTTTGCTCACGTAGGAAATGGGACAACAGTAATAGCTATTTATTACTACAATTGCATTGTGAGTTATAACCGTTAATGCGTTTGGAGGCTTGGCAGAGGGTAAATACGAGAAGAATATTGTTTTTTTAAATAGGTTTAAGGTATTTGATACATTCTAAATGAGAATGAGTCCTGGTGTTCTAATTAGTGAATTGAATTATTAAACACGTAGTAAGTGACTGTTTAGGTTTAAGACAAGTCGAAAATAAAAAACTATTTAAAAAAAAAAAGACTTAAATCATCTTTTGTGTATAAATATATAAAGGGAAGAGAAATTCAACCCTTCCCCTGCCAAAAGAAAACAAACAAACAAACAAACAAACAAAAAAAACCCCATGGAGGTTAATAACTGCGTGCTCAGTCGCTGCCCCAGGTGCAAATATCAGCCCATTAGACCGGTAGTGCAGCTGGCCCAATTTAGTGCTCAGCACCCGTTTTTATATCTGCTCTGCTGGAACTCCTGACACAAAGAAGAGCTTCTGAAAGTCTGGTTTTAATACCTTTCTAAGCCAATATTCTCAACTGTTCAGGTTCACAAATAAGTAACAATTTTCATCATTTTCTCTTATAGCTAACTCTATTTCAATTGGGCTTTTGTGAAAGTGTCCCCTGCATTTCTTTAAAGAAATGCAAAAATGCTTACAAGTAGAACTCAGTTTTTTCCCTCAAATCCAAAAAGGAGACAGGTTCATAATGTCCTTCCTAGGACTTGAGAACTAACATATTCAAGGAAAACTGTTAACTTCCTGATACAGTTAACTTAAGAAAATATTCTTATCCCGTGTGTTGAATGTATAAATGGGTGGACAACTAAAAATGAGTTCATTATCCTTTCTGTTACCTATTTCAAAATGATTGCAAGAACCATGGAAGAGGGAGGCAGTGAGATATAGTGCAGAAAGCACTGGGAGGAGGGTGCAGACACTTGGATTCTACTTACAGCTGCACCATTAAGGAGCTGTGAAGTTTTCGACCGGTTCTTTACTTCTATGATTCTTGGTTTCCTCTTCTGCAAAATGGGGCTGTTAGATGAGCTAGATGGTTGCTGGAATCTCTTCCATCTCTGCGGTTATATGACTCTGATCTAACAGGAAAATATAACAGCAAAACCCTATGCTTAATTTAGAATTTTCTCTAAGAGCCAGAAAAGGTGCATTTGTCTGCCTGTCTTTGAGGGAAGCCCAAAGCCAGGCAGGAGGTGGAAGAGGTTACCCTCAACATTGATCTTCAGTATCTCATCTCTCATTCCTGCTTAACACATCCCTTCTCCAAGCTGGCAGCTTATTGCTACTATTTGCAATAATGGTGATCCCATAATGTAAAGTTATATAATTTAAAAAGTATTTCTTCAAGTATTGATTGGCATCACAACATCACCAGGCAGAAGGTGAGGCAGGTCCATTTACAGAAGTTAGAAACAGAGAACCAGAGTGTGATTAATTGTCAGTGTCATGGAGAAAGTTTGTAGCAAGTCAGGTACAGAATCCCATTATAAGAAGTGTTCTTTTTTGCTGAGTGCCAATGTAAGACGTGAAAGTCAGAACTGGTGGCATTCTTGCCAAAATTTCCAAGTCCAGAGTGAGAGGTTGTTCAGAAACACTTATGTTAGATGTTTTTGCAACTCATGGAGAGCCAGGAACGCACAAAATTGGTTGGAGGCTTGAAGATTTTCTGTGCAATATGGAATTGAGAGAACAGAGCCTCTTGACTCTGGGCTTTGTAGTATAAGTACCTTTTCCCTTCTCTCCACTCAAATCAAGTGAAGATAATGATCCCACCTGAGCATTTTATCAGTGCAGCAATAGAATCCTATCTTCTGAATTTCTGGTCAAAAAAGGTGAAAATGTGGAGCAAAATGTGCTTAATTGTTAAGCAACCAAACTTGTTCCTTGATTGAGAGCAGAAGCAGGCAATGCCAGGTATAACTATGTAGATAATTATTAAGAAATGCAGAACTTTAAAGATAACCCCAAATCATCATTAGATAGCCAGGGAGTTTATCATAGCATAGAAAGCATAAATAGGATAAAAAGAATTAGATATCCAGGATAAATATTTAGATTATGATTGAGTTCAAGGTGAGGCATCTTATTGAGACCAATTTGAAATGAAGCCATCCTGGGTAGATTTGGCTTCTGGGTATACACTGAGGCATACTGCACAAGGTCCCAAGGTCCAGTATATAGAAACTGTAGGGTTGAACTGTGTCACTTTGCCCAGAAAAGCTGGCGAGTGTTTCTAAATGCTGGATTCTGTTTTTAAGAACCATTTATTTATATACATAACAAGGTCAGATATGTCACATTGAGAAAGTTGAAAAAAAAAAAAAGGAGTGTAGTAAGTATAATATAGTATGGTGTAGCATCTGAGTTTTTTACTCTTGGAGGGGAACGCATAAGGCAGGAAACATCATGGATGTAGGCATTAGAGGTCTGTTTGCAGCTGGGCCCCAAAACCGTGGAGACCCAATACCAAAGAGAACAGAGAAAACCTTCCTCTTGGACCCAGCACCCTAGAAAATATGCAGCTGTTGGAGCAGAGACAAATAGCACACGAAGTTTGCCTCGGAGCTGCCGAGACCAGCAGGCAGATGGAAGTTATTCTGAGAGTTCATAAGCAAAGCAGGCTGCAAGCATTTTTCAAAGCAAAGTAGAATGAAACAAAGCCTCAGAACAAATCAATACGTAAAGAAGAATTTTTGGTGAGTCTATCAGGGCTGATCCTACTGAAAGGAAATAGCGACAGTCCTGGGGCAGCATAGCATGGTGAGAATCAACAGGTTTTGGGCCAGCCAGGAAGAGAGTTCCAGTTGAACCAAACTGAGGCTGTGTTCTCGGTCGTGCCAGCTCACTGTGCCTGCCAGGGTAGTAAGAGGACCTGAAAGGTGATTTCAGAACCCCATGGCTTTTTATTTATATTTGTATTATTTTTTGTCTGTGAACATGGGTTAGACATCCCCAGTGAATACTTTGCTACTCATGAACCTCAGTCAAAAGAACCCCTCTAGGGATTGTTATATTTAGACCCCAGGACCAGGTGGACCCTGGATGCCGTTGATAATTGTTGTGGAGATTCTGACATTTCATGAATGCTGTATTAACATGCTGATTTCTCTTTCAGGAGCAATTTAGAGCTCACCGCTGTATGGGAGCTACTGATCAGAGCTCTCAGAATTATAACAGGTCCTTAGGTCTCATTATAATCCTTGCTGCATCACCAACAAAAGTATTTGGGAAATACTTATCAATCTTTTTTCCTTTATAAATACATTTATTGTGCATTTGGAGTTTGCTCAAAGCATGCAGGCTTTTGTTAGCTTTATTGTAAAAGGCACCTTAAATTCAAGATGTCTAAAACCAAACTCATTTCCCTTCTATCCATTTCTATGCTTTCTTTTTTTTTTTTTTTCTATTTTTTAAAATTATGCCATTGCAGTGGGTGTGAAGTGGGACCTCAGTGTGGTTTATTTATTTATTATTAAAGAAGCTTTAGATTACCTAAATGTTACATCGAAAATATAGGGGATTCCCATATTCCCCACTTTGGAAAGGTGACTTTCCAAAACCCGTAAGATACAAATTAATCCCTCCAGCAAATACACACACACAGAATAGAAATGAATTCTTTGGGCAAGTAAACCAGGGTAATACACAAGCTTCTCCACAGATCTTTCTTTCATCTTTATCAAGACCTAATTACAAAGTGTCCCCAAACTCTTCTTCCCAGGTAACTCATTGTCCAGTTGGTGACAAAAATGTTACGCAGCTACATAAAACCTCCAGTGATACCTGATCACCTGTGGGGATAAAGCTCGAAGACCATTATGGACCATACAAGGCTTCATCTTCTGCATCTCTGTCTGACATTTTATGGCTTATGGCAGCAAACTCCTTCTGATTCCTTGCACACACCACGTTGTTTATTTCCTCCTTTCTTCAGTTTTTTGATCTTTCCTCTGGAATATCTTTTGTCCCCACTTTCTTCTGGCTATCCATCCTTGAGGTTGGTTCACCTCTTTAGGCAGGTCCTTTAAGATCATTTCTCTACCCTGCTCTTTCCCACCTCCCGATGGCCACCATCTGTTCTCAGCTGGTCGGGTGAGGTGCCCCTCTGAGTTCCCAGTGGATTCCAAAGCAGATCACTCTTTTATTTGTTTATTTGCCTGTCTTCTCTAATAGATCCCAAGTTCCTTGAAGGCAGGGGCTGTTTATTTCTTATTCATTTTTGGGTTTCCCGTTGTCTAGCTCAGTGTTTGGTATATAGTAGGTGTCTAATAACTATTTGTTTAATTGAAATGATTAAAAAAAATCTTTCAAAAAGTAGCAAACAATCTTAAGATCAACTGAACTTGTTCCAACAGAACACATATTCTAGTCCAGTTTAGAAGACTGCTGAGAATGATCTCAGATCTGGCTTAATTTCCATTCATATGGGTTTACTACCAAATTAGCATACAAGCAGTGCAAATAAGGAGTCAAGTCAAGGACACAGGTCCTCAATACCTCCCCAGTTCTTCAAAGAATTGGGCTTGAAGATTCAGTTGGAAGAGCTGGGGACTAACGGGCTCTTTGCCTTTTATAGCAGTAGGCTAATGGAGACGTCACCTCAGCACATAGAGTCCATCTACTATACCAAATGGCAATTTGCTTTGCCATGGACACATACCTTGGGGTTCTATTTATCAGTGTGTCATCAGGCTAATAGCTGGCTTGGCCAGGGTCCAACCATCAATACTACCTTTCAAATGCTGGCAGAATGTCACCCCATTTCTAGACCTAATAATTTCTGAAAAGCAGTAATTATGTCCACAGTCCTCTCTGGCCCTGGGTCTGCCACAAACCACATGTGTACTTTACTAGAGATTTTCCATAGCATTATCCATGAGATATACCATGTATATAAAATTTTCCAGGGTCATGTTCAAGGTTCAAAAATATAAAATTAAAATCACATCTTAGATTCTAGCAACTAAGAGAACGTTATATAAGAAAATAAAAATCCCAAGAAAATCATTAAAGTTCAACTTGAGTTTACAGAGAATTTATTTGGTTGCCTTGTTAATAAAAGCCATATAAATATGAAGAAGGGCTGATGTTCCACATGCCACAAGAGAGGGGACGTTCTGTATCTTAGGAAATAGTATTGTGCATTTGTTTTTTCTCAAAGGGCATGGGTGTGTTTGGAGTAGAAAGGTGGTGACTTCCTGTTTAAAATCTGTGATTTGTTTATATAAATCATCCAACTTGGGGCACTTAAAATACACTAAAAGGCATATTCTCATTGATGCAGTTGATATAGCAGGTTCATGCGGTTTCATTGGAATCATATAGACTTCTCCTGTTTTCAGGCATTTATATCAGGTGTAGCCTCTCAAAATCAACCATTATTAACGCTATTTTGGAAAGTTTCAGCAAGGTTGAAAAAAGTTAGCTGGAGAATTAGGCTACAGGATTTAATATGTATTTAAAAAGCTGTGTCATGACATATTGGATTTTCAAATCTTTCCCCCTTCCATCCACCCAGTATTATTTCCTATTCCTCCCCAAACAGTTCCCTCTTCTTTGGCCAGGATCCCTCCCCCTCCTCCATTTTTTTTTTCAGGAGGTACCAGAGATTGAACCCAGGACCTCGTGTATGGAAAGCAGGCACTCAACTACTTGGCTACATCTGCTCCAAGACTGGGTTCCTTCTTGATCTTCCCCCACTGTCCTGAGACCCTGCTGTGCTCATTTCCACCTATGTTCCTTTGCTCCTGCAAAGGAGAGCTGGACCGTCCTCTCCTTTTCTCCTTTACACCCTTAAGTTCTGGCTATTCTTCAGTTTGCAGCTCATTTTCCTCCTCCTGTATAAATCTTCCTCAATTTCTCAAACATATTCACTTTTCCCTTCTCAAACTATTACAGTAATTATCTCTTTTGCTAAACTCATACAATTATAATTGTTTGTTTCAGGTTCATGAGTTGGCCCTAACTCTCCATGGTAATGCCCATGCTTGAGATTATGATTCTAGATTGTCTTCTTAACCAATAGTGAGTTCATAAGGAATGCGATTCATTTTTGAACCACTTATTAGGTCTAGAACAGTGGAATTCAGGCAATAAAAACATTGTCTGAATTACTGAAAAGAATTGAAATTGAGATAAAAAAAATTAATAAGACATCTATTTTCAGGGAAATTACATAGGGGTACAGAATGAAACCATTTGTACTGAATTAATAAAATTGACATTGATATCTACTTATAATTTAATGCACATAGAAGGAGAAAATGACTTAATGGATTCACAAATTGAATCCCAAATAGCACCCTATGTGGGACACCTGGATTTTAAAAGGTACAGTCTACAATACATCATAGCCAGAACTTTAAAACCAAAAATCTTAGACTGGCTATCACCTCTATATTTGACTTTGCTTATCCTCTCTTCTGAGGGAGTTTATCTGGGAAAGGATCAAAAAGTCAGAAGGACAAGGCACAACAGAGAGGGAGCGCTATCTTTCATGAAAATGAAATGTCAGCTGTTCATTTCTACCATGGGACGATGACTCTGAAGTTTCTGACATGTTTGATGTTAGCAGGAAATGGGCTTATTGTTTCATCCTCTGAACCATACATACCCTTTGTTAAGCCTAAAACCCCCAGGTGAACTGAGATTTCTTGTTAGAGAAAGGCAGCCAAATCATTAGGACAGGCTTAGGGTTTAGATCGGATAATATGGATCATTCAAAGAACTCCCAGGCCATTTGCAATTGCCCAAAGCTGGAAACAAGTCAAGAGCCCCTCAACAGATGAATGGATAAGCAAAGCTTGGTCTGTCCATACAATGGCATTTTATCCAGTCATGAAAAGAAACTCAGGTCTGATACATGCTACAACATTGATAAACCTTGAAAACATTATTACGCCAAGTGAAAGAACCCAGACACAAAAGGACAAATATAGTATGATTCCATTTGTATGAAATATCTAAAATAGGAAAAATCCATAGATTAGAGGTTACCAGGGGCCAGGGGGAGGGAGGAAAGGGAATTATTGCTTAATGGGTACAGAGGTTCTATTTGGAGTCATGAAAAAGTCTTGTCTATGGATGGTGGTGATGGTAGCACAACATTGTGAATGTAATTAATACCACTGAACTGTACACTTAAAAATAGTTAAAGTGGCAAATTTCATGGCAAATTGAGAGGGGACTTCGATCCCATATGGCTGATGGGTGGGACTCTCTTGCTTGCAGTTGTAGACTCTCTCTGTTCCTTGGTGTAGTATTATTCATCCTCACTGCCTTGTTAGTTGTCCTGGATGAGTCCAATGAATGGAGATTAGGTGTAGCAACTCCGCCGAGGCTCTGGGTCCAGCTGGCACATGGACAGTCCAGAGATTAAAGTCTCTTGGACGTACACCTACCAACTCCAGCACTAAGTATAATTCAAATAAAAGGGAAAGAAGAGGCATGTGAGGAGAAGTCACATCTGAGTCCAACTCTGTCACACAGGGCGCTGTCAAGGAACCAAACTCCAGAGCTATCTGCCATGACTGTAGGACCTGGGTGTCTCCAGAGCCCTCAGGAGCCCCACTATTTGGTGTAGTATCTACCTTGGCCATCTACGAGATCCTGCTGAGACGTCCATTCACTTTTTCAATCAATCTTCCTCTGTGGCTTCTTGTCTGGGTTTTCATAACACTTTTACTTTACTTTATTGCATCCCTTTTGCCTCTGAGGCCTCTTTATCACCTCCTCAGAGTCCCTCCTACTTGGCCTCCCAGGTAGCTGTTAGCGCTGTGGCCTGGACCTTGGGCGCCTCCACTAGCCACAGTTCCGCTTCCCCATGCAGGGCTGACGATGCAGGCTGATGGACAGAGAATTCTCATGGGTGGGAAGGCAGCTGGAAGCCAGACAGAAAAATGTCCTCATTTTCGTAGAGATGGACTTCTGGAGTCTATCTGGAGACATGGAGCAGCTGAGCAAAAACACTGCCCCCCACGACGGGCCTGCGTGTCGCTTTCCTTACCCTTTTCCTTTCTCTTGCTCTCCCGGGATTGCACTTCGGAAATAAACCTTCAAAGCCTAATCCCTGCCTCGGACCTCTTTTCTAGGGAATTTTGGCTAAGACAATATAGTAATGTCTTGTTTACATCTTGTCTTTTTGGAGAGACTGTAAGCTCCCTGAAGGCAAAAACTGTGTCATATTTCTTGATATGCTTATTCAAGTACCTGACATAAAATAGGCCAAAGGTCCATGCTTATATAAAAGACCTCTACATGAAAATATAGGGAACCACAGTATTAATATGTTCTTTGTAAAATGGATACCTTCGAGTATCATTTAAAAATAAGTATTTAATCTTTTTGCTAATATTTAAAAATCATCTCTAGCATATTAAATATCAGGTACTATTATATTAGAATCATGGAAAAAAGGAGAAAAATAAAGTTTTACTAAGCAGATATTTCAGAGCCCTGGTGGTATTTTTGCCATTTGGTTATTGACACCAGTTAGATAATTCTTATTAAAAATGAGCCTGAAAAATTCCAAATCCATGCAATATATTTAAACCCCTTAGGATTTGGCTGTTTCTGAAAGGTAAAGGATAAATAAATATCAAGTAATAAACAACTAAGGGCTTTGACAGGAAATAAAGAGAGAAAGCCTATTATTTTCATAAAAACAGAAGCCTAAATAAAGCCAGATTGGGAATAAAGCAAATCTCAGTACCTTCTGTTGAATTTGCAGTAAACCACAGATGCTAAACATTCACCTCCTTTAATTTTTAGTCTAACATTTAGTTTGAATAGAGTACCTTAAGTATTTCCCAAATTCGGTTGATGATAGTGAAAGAAATCCTACAATTACAGATGGGTAGATGGTAGGAAGATCGCAAAGTCAGGATAATTTATGTTTGAGAATGTGTCTTGATTGTGAAAGCTTTGTTTGCAGCTATAAGATCAGGTAGGAGACCTATGTGATTTCATTTGTGTTTGGGTATGGATCCAGCGATGTTGGTGTTTTAGGAATTTACCTCTCATTCCAAAAATGAAGCCTACCCTTTTAGCTTTTATTTCCAGCTTTGATTCAAAGCATTTGTTTAGGTGTATTGATAGGAGTGTTCCAATCCAAGAATATTGTACTTTAAGAAAAAAATCACAGAAAATGTACTAAATTTTAGAATCCCAAGTTTAAGCATTTCAGGAAATCCAATCTTTTAAATGAGAATGGAGGCAAGAGAGGTCAGGATGGGAAATAGGAAGAAAGCAAGATACTGATTTTTACTGAGCTGGAAACTTTGCGTGTATTATCTGGCCTAATTTTGATAATAGTCAATCTTTTGGAGTACGTATGATTGTCTCCATTTTGTAGCTGAGGACACTGAGGCTCAGTTGGTTTCTCTTTCAGAGCTACCCAATCGTTAAGTGCTAATGCTGGCTTGTAAACCCAGCCCCGACAGGTGCCAAAGCCCTGCTCCACTCCTGATTCATCCAGCCTGCCGATCACTATTTGCAGAGGTTAAGGTTCTTATTCTTTCTTATTAGATACCTCATTCTCATCCATGGGGCAGCATCTGCCAACCTTTTACTCCCTACCATTGGGTCTTGGTTTTGTATACCCTGGAATGGATTGAAAGAGAGGGAAGCAGGGCTTCAATACATAGTCTCTGCCATCATCGCTGGCTGGTTAGTAGAACATCAATGTCTCTAATAGGGTCCTGAGTTTTAGTAATAAACTGAAGATAAGGAGGATGCCAGCCTAAGATAAGGGAGATGCCCAAAGTCATGCCTTCCAATTCTGCTGCTTCTTCTTGCTTTTAAACTCTTTGGTTCTAGGTCTGGTACCAATAATATTCATGTGATTTTTATTTTTGATACAGTATGGTGTAAAATACCGTAACCTGATAACTCAGCAAAAGAGCCACAGAGATATTTTGCCTGCAAAATCTAAATTATTTTGGTCTCTTAAAGCTCATTTTGCAAATATATTGTATTCAAAATATTCTTTACCAATGGAATGTCCATTCACCAGTGATAATTGCAGTGCTATGTTTTCTAGGGATGTCTCATGTATTGGGAATGATCTATACCTTGCAATATATCACAAACACTGAGGTGCTATATTATTAAAAGTGTGTGTGCATGTGTATGTGTTTGTGTGCATGTGTGTGAAGATCTTTGACACTGGGTCAAAAATCATGGTAATCCTTTCCCACTTTTAACATACATCTTTACTATTTTCATTTCTTTCTGTAGAAACTGCAAATATCATCATGCAGAAATTTCACTTCTTCAGTTTTCTGTGCTCATAGGTCACATTTTTTTTTTTTTTTACTGGAATCTCTACCTGGCTCAGTAACCAAGGCAACAAATCTCTGGTTAATGATTCACCAAGAATTCACCGTGAAGGTGGCTTATTAGTTTTTTTTTTTCCTCAAGAGCTGGGATAAAAAGCTTGCTTGTGATTTTTTTTCATCCCCTTTTCCTTTCTCCCTTACTTGCCACCCAGACAACCTAAAGTAAATTTAATTAAAATCAATAGACAAAAATATCTAGCACTTTGACATACCATTATGGGACTCAGTGTTTGTATATATAAATACGAAATATTAATGTTTAAGAATATTTTGTTATGACTCTACTTCTTTAAGTTTGCATTTTTGACATGTGGATGAAAAACAAAAATAATTCTAAAATGGAGCTTTGGGATTTAAGCAGTATCCTAGTCCTTTGAACAATTGTTTGGAGAGAGCATTTTAAGAAAGGATTAAGCCCCTTAACAGAAAGAAGAGAGGACAAATAAAAATGTGACAGAAGTTTGATTGGGAAAAAAAAAAGCACCCAACTTTATGAAAAGGAATAATGTGAGAAGAAGTTGACAGGAGGCAAAATAGCAGCTACAATAACAAAACCTTGGCATTTTCTAAAAATACTCATGATGTGCAAATATATAGGTTTTAATAGATGAATAAGTCCAAGTATATTTCTGGAAAGTTTTTTTCTCTACCAAAATATTTAAAGAGGAGCAAGAGGGACAGGAAATGGTATAATGACGTTTGACATATTTCTCAAGTGTTTACAAAAGAGAAAATGGCAGTAACGGTGGTGAACATAGCTACTGAGCTTGAAGGTGCTAAAAGGAATGGACCTCTTAGGAAAGGCATCTAGGAACAGGAGTGATGTTAACAATGGACTTTTCACACTTTTCACCTGGCCACCGGGAGATTTTGTGCCATGTTAAAAGGGTAAAAATAGCGAAGTTCAAGAACTGTCACTTCAAGGAAATATTTTGGAAACCCTATTAAGACCTGGAGGCAATTAAAAGAAAAAAGTAGATTTTCTAAATTAATACAAGGTATTTTTCTATGGTGTTACAGTTGTTCATAATGTAAAAGGAGGAAGCAGGATTTCTGGCCAACCCCAGATAATGAAAACATTGCACAATTTTGGTACATTGAAAACTTGACCAGATCACACTGCTGGACAGTGGAAGGAAATCCGGATACACTATTAGCATATCTGTTATTTTTCTGTTATACAAATTTGGAAATTGTTTCTGAATGAACAAATAAAGATTTTGCTTGAATGTCCTATAGAACATATTTGTAATTTAGGGAACATCACGGCAGTATAATACAGATACTATAGAAGACTGCTATTATTCAGAGTAAATTTATTGCTAGGGAAAAAAAAACCAGACAAAACCTGAAATTCAAAAGTGGATGCAGATAGGACTGTATAACATAGGGAATCCAGTGGTGGATGATGGACTGGGGTTAGCAGGACAAATATGAGAACATTTTCTCCTGAATGAGAAAAAATATATAATACTAATATAGGGTGTTAATAATCAGGTGGGTTGGGGGAAAATACACCAAAAGTAAGATATGGGCTATAGTTAGTAGTAATATTTTGATGACGGTCTTTCATAGTTTATAACAAATGTTTCACAACAATGCAAGGTGTTTTGTATGGGAGTCTTGTATGATGATATGCATGTTTGTTTTGAAATTCACACATTTTACTTTACATTTATTGTTTATGTATGTTCATGTATGAATGATATACTTCAATAAAATTTTATATAAGAAAATGTGGTTGCAGAACTACAAGTGAATATAGATTGGTTTTGCTCCCCCTTGTCCATTCCCCCTTTCTATTTCACTACATCACAAATTTGCTTGGAGCCCACTGCCTTCTCTCTCTACCCCCATGCTTTGGGTTGGAGCTGCCTCTATATCTGGGCTCAGATCAGAGGTGGAGCCCTTACCTAAGTGAAGCCATTTGGTACCAACCAACTCAGCCAAGCTCCACCAAGAAGACTCAATGGAAGTCTTTAGTGGGGACTTTTGTTGGACTTTCCCTTTGTCTGGGGACTGAGTGGGGTGGTTTTAAGAATCTGGAGTTGCAGGGTGCTTTCTCAGAGGGAGCAGAGAAAAGAGGTGATATCATTTGTTATGGGTTAAATTATGTCCCCCTCACCCCCAAAAAGATATATTCAAGTGCTGACCACCAGTTCTGTGAAGATGACCTATTTGGAAACAGAGTCTTTGAAGATGTGATTAGACCCTAATATCCAATAGGACCGGTGTCCTTCTAAGAAGGTGAGAGGAGACTGGAGAGAGATACCACAGAGAAGGCAATGTGAAGGTGGAGGAAGCAGGATTTCTGGCCAACCCCAGAAGCTAGAAAAGATAAGGAAGGATTCCCTCTTCCTTGTTTCAGAGGGAGCATGGCCCTGCTGACACCTTGATTTTGGATTTCTAGCCTCCAAAACTGAGAGACAATAAATTTCTGTTGATTGAAGCCACCCAGTTCCTGGCACTTTGTCATGGCAGCCTTAGGAAATGAAGACATCATCTGAGTCTTGAAAAAAGTCACTACTTTTTGTGGACTTTTCATTTAAATGAACAGCAAATGCCATGTTGTTCAAGCCAGTCTGAGATTTTCCCCCCTCTGGCAATGAAAAGATTTCTAAAGGAGACAGAGCTCTTGAACCATCCACAGGTGTAGAACTTCCAAAGTAGAGTCAGTAGGAGCTGGGTAATTCTGTAATGAAGGCAAGTGGAGCTTGGGAAGGGGATCTTTTGTGGTTAATGACTAGAATATTAGAAAACAATTTAAAGGCATTGTTCCATGTCTTCATGAAGACTCTATCCTAGTTAAGGGAAAAGAATAACGCAAACAAAACAAAGAACAGGTAGTTGCTAAACTCTGCTCTTCTGATTTAGTAAGTGCACAAAGAATATGCAGAGGGAAGAGATACTGATTAATCTCAAGAAGGCTTTGTGAAAGAGACAGATAAATAAGCAGAATGACTAGGTTAAAGGTGTACTTTATATATAGGCCAAAATTTAAGTGCTTATTAAGGAGTTTAGTTTGGAAAGTTAAAAAATTTATTTTAATTTATTCCATTGAGCTTTGCCATAATGGTCAACATTTTACTGGAGAGCAAATCATCAGTTCATTTTCTGCCGCATAGACAGATACTGAAAAGAATTGTTTTGTTTTCTGGAACATAATTTGGGAACCAGGGTACCAAACTGAGAAAACATTTTAAATGCCTTTGTAGCAGATTTGAACAACATTTTCCATTTAACAATGCAATTCTCCTTAAAAGAATTAATGTTCTGTTTTCACCCACTTTCAAGTAGTTCTTTGCTTTAACATAAGTTTTCTTTCTTTCTTTTCTTTTTTTTGTCTTATGAGAAAACAGAGCAAACCTACTGTTCAATTATAAGGATAACTTACTGTCCAACTGTTTTGTTTCTAATGCTGAAAGGTAACATTGGAATAAAGTTGAAGGTTAGTTGAAAATGATAAATTCTGGTGTTTCATGCATGAGTCGGGGTATTTGTTTTAAGTTCAATAGGTGGGGCCATAGGAAACTTGGCTGACAAAGGCATCAGGCAAGTTAATTAGGAATGGATAGAGGGTCTTCTTGAAGTATTGAATGTATAAAGGATCCTAACATCATTATTGACCTCCAGGGAAGAAAGAGTGGATGGGCATTTTAGGGATGATAATAAAAAGTAAGTGAAACATACATTGGGAGATTGCTATTGGAGACGTAGCAGAAGAATTATAACTACAGAGTTTAAGTCTGAAGAGTTCAATCTGGAGTGAAAGAGTGCAAAGAATTTGTAGATGAAAAGAATAAAGAAGAGATAATGGAAGATATAATGAGCAGAGCAGCATTTTTGACAGAAATTTTCATTTATTGTACATCTGTTTTATTCATTTCTCTTGTAAAGAAGAATTCAGAACATCTTAGATATTTAGAGCTTTCAGAATTGAGCAGATGACTCTGTAAATCCAGGCTGTGTTTGAACTCGTACTTCAGTTAAATGGAAATATGACAGTGTAGGAAAGTTCACAGGGCAGGCTATTGAAGTCTGTCTCTTATGGCTGTCGAAAAATGCCAAAAGGGTGAAATATCTTCCCTTTTCCCATAAAACAATTGGTTCTCAGAAAATAAACAAGAAAGTGATATCCTGTTGGTTTGTGTTAAAATATACAGTTCTTATAGATCGGATCTGTCACAGCTAAGCAGCAAAATTAACATCTGTCGAATTAGCTCAATCATGTGGCATCATACATCTCTAAGAACTTTATAGGAAAGTTCTCCCTTAAACCACAAAATGGAAACGAACAAACAAACAAAACTCTGTAAAGCAACACAACTCCCAATCTTAGGAAAGAGAAGACTAGAATAAACAAGAGGCAAGTCCTTTCTGAGGTAGCTTAGATATTCTTATTGATTATTAATTGTTATCCACTTCTGATTATTGAACCCATATGGCTAAACACCCACTGAGTAATAAATATTGTTATAAAAATAACAAGAGAAACTCTTAATGGGTTTAGGAGTCAAATGCCTTTCAAAGGTTTTAAGGTAACTCGAAAATCTTAACTGAGAATACTATGACACTTTAGAACATCCAGAGTTTTAATAAGGAGTAATAAAATACTATGCATTACATTAATTACTTGTTTAAAGCACTAATTTCTTTGAATACACTCAGTCTGTTTTTACCTTTGGCTTTCTCCATGGTCTCCTTGCAGCTACTGTTGTCCCATCCAATTCAGTCTCCCTGTTGCAGATCTGCTATGCCCCCATCTCCCTCCAAGACTATGGTGGCCCTAAGAACGCATCTTATAGACCTCCTACTACAGGGACTCTAACTGACCAAGGGCCCTAGCTGTGCACTCTGGGATCCATCACAGTTTTGCACTAAGGACACTGTCCCCACAGGAGCTCCCAGTCTAAGACTGAGCACAGCAGGATGCTAGGAAAGCCCTTCCTGGGATACACAGTCTCCTCTGATGGACCACTGGCTCTTGGTCCTCTAATGGTCTTGCCAAACCTTCCTCAGTCTAGGACACTTCTGCTTAAGGAGACCAACCTTCCCAGTTTGCCCAGGACTGTCTTGGCTTTTGTCTCATGTTCTAGGAAATCCTTCAGTCCCAGGAAAACCCTACTTCCACCTTGTGATCTGAGAGCTCTCCCAGCCTTCCCTCCCTCCCCATTTTCTCTCATGGTGTATCCCTAATAAACTCCTTGCCTGTTTAATCCCAAGGTCTAACGCAAAGACCTTGCAATGGCTTCCTCTTCTACTCTCAGAGAAAAGACAGAAATCTTGATCATTATGCATAAACCTTGCCATCCAGTACAGTCACCTTGAAATCCACCCACGTTTGCCCCCTTCAGTTCTGTTTAATATACCCACTTCTTTCTCTTGGTTTAGAAATATGAAAAGCTAGGAAGGTTCACAGCAGAGTATTGAAGTTTGTCAATGAAATGCAAAACAAAAGCAACAAAGGTGCCATTGGAAATACTGCTTTCTCCTCCTGGAACACTCTTCCCTGGCTCTTCCTCCCACCCCACAGATTTGTCTTGTTGACACCCATCATCCTTGAGGTATTATTTCTGGGGAAGATTTTCCCTGCTCTTTTTGTGGGGTCAACTTTCCCTATTTTACACACTTTTAGCACCAAGAACATTTGTTTCATAGCATATATCCCAGTCAAAATTTTATAGTCATTGAATGAATATTTAATTCAGTATGTCACCTGCACTGAACATTAAGCACTATGGGTACAGAATACATGTCTTTGCATTTTTTCCCTTACCTCTGTTTCCCAGCTCCCAGCACAAGGCTTGTCACGTACATGGCCAATAAATATCTCTTGAGTGAGTTGATTCAAACACATGATGCCTCAAACACCTAAGAGGGCGTTAGTTAATCTGAAATAATTCCTTCATCACCAATGTATATCTCATGTTAATCCGCTAAACAGCTGCTTCTTACATTTTTGTTATTCTGAAAGGACCAGGTTAATGAAAAGCTTTCCAGAACTCATATTTAGGTGGAATTGGTTCAATAAGTTTGAAATAATTATTCTTTGCACTATATCTTTTTACTTTTTAGTATCAAAGTTAATATGTGCAGATGTCAAATAGTTATACAATGCTTACTATGAAAAATCACATTCCCTTATTACTTTACTTCCCTCATTTTCTGTCTCCTAGACCTCAATGCTTTTTAGAAATTTCATGTTTTATTTGGTTTTCTTTCATATCTCTAAATAACATGATTATATAGCAACTTCCTGGCTTTTCATTCTTAGGCATCTATCTATTGACTTCCCACTAAAAAAGATTAGGCTTTCTCTCTCTTTAATCCATCCCCAATTGTTCTTGTACCAAGCACTGCACTGTACATTTCCCATCCCCATTATCCTCCTGATAATTTTGTACATTAATAGCTTTGTGTTAATATTTATTATTTACATTATCATGCTTATATAAATGTCATATACAGCTGAACCTAGTTGCACTCTTAGACAGGGATCTCTCTGCCGACTGTCCAATTCTGGTTTATAACTCTGAGGAGTCTGAGAATTTTAAATTCAATCTTGGCCTTCCAGGTCATTTGCTTAGATGGGAGGATAGAATATATTTTATTGAACATTTTGTTAGTTTGACTTATATTTTAAAAATATGTGTCATATGATAAGTGGGTCTTCATTTCTCTTGCCCCAGCCCTACAAATGTGAGAGATAGACCTAGTTTAGTCACGTTATACACTATGGCTATTTTCCTAACTTGCACAGCTTTTAAAATTTCTTTTGCTGGAGTTAGTAATTGCTTTTGCATTTGCTTTGTTTTCCATGTACTTATTCTTTATCCCTAATTATTTCCTCAAAAGCCTTAAATCTCTCTCTTAATTCATAAAAAAACATCAGGTAATCTATGTGTTTCATTTTTCGGAGACATCCTCATAGAGTTTTTTGGCTCACTCCAATCTCGACTGGTTAAGTTCTAGATTTCTGCAAAGCTGATACCCGGGGTCTCAACTCTCTATAATTCTAGGAATTCTTTTCAAACCTTGCTGGGATCCCCTTTGTCTTGTATCCTTTTTCTTGATTTACAACTCCAGGAGTTTTCCAAGGAAAGGTACCTGAGAAGCAAAATTTTGAGATATGTCTGAAAATGCCTGTATTCTCGAGTCACCCATAATTGATGGGTATAGTATTATCACTGCAAATAAACTTATCTCATGATTTTGAAAGCTTACAGTGTTCCTAAGAGAAGTGTGATGCAATTTGATTCTTGATCCTTTCTGTATGAACTGATTTGTTTCTTCTCTGCAAGTTTAAAAGTAGTCTCTTTGTTTTAGATTTGTTTTAGATTTCTGATATTTCCTGATGATGGGTCTCAGTGTGGGTCTATTTGTATCCATTGACTTGGGTTTTCAGGGGGCCTTTCAATGTAAAATCGTATCTTAAGTTTTAGAAAATTTTCTGTTTTCTATATGCTTTCTTTCTGGACTTATTTTAGTATGATGTTGGGCCTCTGGACTGAGACTCTAATTTTCTTTTCTCTCTTATTTTTCATACCTTTGCCTTTTTCATTCTACTTTCTGAGAAATATTGCCACCCTTATCATCCAGGCATTCTAATGAGTTTTAGATTTCTGCCACAATTTTAAAAAATTCTTCTTTATAATCAGAATGAAATTCAGACACACAGAGAGAAAGCCATGGGAAGCAGGAAGCTGAAATTCAATGGAAACCGAAAGAAAACAGAGAGGCCAGGAGAGGCCGCCATGTGTACTGCCATGTGACAGAGGAGCCAGTCTTTGGGAAGAAAGCATCACCTTGATGACACTTTGATCTGGGTTTTCTTGTAGCCTCACAACCAAGAACTAATAAATTCCCTTTGTTTAAACCAACCCATTGCATGGTATTTGCTTGAGCAGACCAGGAAGCTAAAACAGTCATTTACTCCCTTTCTTTCATCTTTCATTTTTTATAAGTCTCTGTCTTTCCATCTTCTCTATCATGTTATATCTGGTCCTTGTGTTTCCCTTTCTTAGGAATTCCTCTTCTGGAAGATTCCTATTTTATTGCCTCAAAACTGACTGTCATGTTAGAAGGCTTTTTACTGTAGCTCACATTTGTTAAAGGTTCTACACAATAGTGAAAAAAAAAATCAAGTCTAGTGAAAAATGCCTCTGTGTAATACATCTTCTACCAAAATTTTTCTCCGTAAGAATCACATTTCTAGCTATTTCCAGTTATAATTGGGTATGAATATAATTTATCAATATATTATGAGCAGTGTCAAGTGTCATCTTTTCCTCAAATGTTATGTAACAGCATCAAACTATGGAGGGTGCTAAACAAATATTAAATACTAAACAACAAGGGATTATAATATATATTTTCTTTCTGGGTTTAGTATATCTTGAAGGGTATTTATAGATTTATTTGAAGAGGTAATATACAGTTATTTTCTTTTTACATTTCTTCTGCCCTACTCCATTTCCAATAAACTTTTTTTTTGTTATTATTTCCTCAGTCTCATTCTTGACCATGCTTTCAAGGTTGAGGAAACAAAAATGATTTTTTGAATTCTGCAACTTTCCCCCTTTGTGTTCTTTCTTTATATTTTGTGAGCATAAGTACATAAGAAGTTGGCCTAAGTAAGCTCTGGTCAGGCAGGCAGGATCTTTGGGAAAGAATATAGATTTTGTAGGTTTGAGAAGAGAGTAGAACTCACCCTGCAGCCTGGCTGGCGATGAGAATGCTTAGAACAGAACCAAATATCACACTCGACCCACTTCAATATAGTTAAGCCCAAAGATGAAAATTCACACTTATATTTCTGAAGGTCCTTCAGGGGGCGTTTCTGGTGCAGTGAAGGTAATTTAAGTGTTGGTGAATTTTTTTACCTTCTTTTTAGATGGGTTTGTTAATTGGAGGCTGATGAAACAACAGGACATTTTCCGGCTTGATTTTACTTATATATAGGCTATTTTCCTTAGAGAGAAAGAAGGTCAGGGAAAAAAAAAATCTTAATTGAATTTAGTTTGCTGCAGGTCTGCCAGTTTATAGGTACTCGTGTAAGAGAAGGATTTGATAGAAAATAGCCAGGGAAAACTCCTGTACCTTTAGGTACTTCTTTGAGCTGGTCTCTTAAGGAGAACTGTTAATAAGTCCTGAGGTGGAGGTGGGGAGGAAAGGGCACTTCCCTGTCATATAAAAATTAGTTTAGGGAAGTGGCTGTGGCTCAATCAGTGGGGCTCCCGTTTACCATATGGGAGGCCCCGGGTTCGGTTCCCGGGGCCTCCTGGTGAAGGCAAGCCTGCCCGCACGGCGTGGTTAGCTGACCCAGCGAGCGCAAGCAGCAAGGGGGGTATAAATGAATAAATAAAAATAAAATCTTAAAAAAAAAAGTTTTCCCTGAAAAAAAAAAATTAGTTTAAAAGTTGATCGTTGATCAGGGGTCGGATGTAGCTCAACTGGTTGGGCGTCCGTCTCCCATATGGAGGGACCTGGGTTCGACCCCCGGCCCCCCCTGGTAGAAAAAAAAAAAAAAAAAAAAAGTTGATCAAGGCTGTTTGGTAGGAAACTTTCTCCTCTCCTGAAATGTCTGCCCTTGCTGCTGATTTTTTTTTTCAGTCACAGAGAACTACCGACAAGTATTGATAGAATTTCTTTTTGTTTATCTTCCAAGGGGTTTTGGGCTTTTAAAGATCAGGTCCACCTATATGTGATTTCATATACACATCACCACAAAATTAAATAAAATTTTTACAAAACTCAATCCACCAAAAATGACCTGTGACCATGTGGTGTTACTTGAGATATGAATGTTTTCTGGGAGCATGGGTCACAGACAGTTTGGAACTTTCTTCATTATAGGAGCACTTCCTTAGGGGACAGAGGCTGGTTGTGAAATGTCTATTTTCCCATACTTTCCAGCCTCAAAAGCTCCCTGATCCCAGGGGAGAGACCAACTCTGAAAGAAGGAAAATGATCTTTGGCTTTCTATCATCCATCTTCTTTCCTTTCCTTTCTCATTTCTGCCGTATTTATTTATTTATTTATTTATTTATTTATTTATTTATTTTTGGTCCTTCTGCTTATCTCTCCTCTACAGAAACAGAAGCATGCCTTAGATTTAGTTTTTTTCTGGGTATTAGTGGCTTTTAATGATCATTTGTGTGTTGTTATGGCGTTAATGCAGTAATATTACTGACTAATAGGCAGTATCAGCTGAGAAGCCCAATAGATATGGACCTCATTCCGCTTTTTCTGCTTCTTTCTGGTTGTATATGAGCTAATGTAAATTGTAATTCTTCACTGAGCTGTTCTAATCAATCATGAGGCAGGACCAAAAACAGGCATGTGGAAACATGAAAAGATTGCAGAAGGAAGGCCTGACTCTATGGAACAGACTATTCTTTGTTATGGCTGATGTCCAATTGTCAGGATTCTAATTAGTTAAATTATTCATTGTGGTTTAACCCAGTATAGAAAAAGATGTGCTGAACTTGAATCTTGACTGCAAATGCAAGATATATGGAATATAAGATAACCTCTGAAATTCAAATTGAGCTTTAGCTGATCATCACAAGGGATATTAATAAAGGCATGTTATTTCATTTAAACCAATATTATTGTTCTAGGTCAAGGAAGGATAAAAAGGAATTGGAGAAAATGATGTGTTCATTGAAGTCTATAATGGGAGGTGGTTGGGAAAAAAAAAACCCAAACCTCTTCTAATAATAATAGATTCCTAAACATTACAAAAAGGGTATAATGGAATGTAAAAATGAGATAGGTATAAACATGAATATCTGAGAAGAAAGAAAGTATGTAAAATCCAGTATAAACTCTAGAAGAGCAAGAACTTACTTGGGATCATTGCTGATTTATATGAATAAAAGCAAACACAATTTTGTAAGTAATCTTTTTTTTTTTTTTTTTTTTTTTTGAGGTACCAGGGCTGGGGTTTGAACTTGGGACCTCAAATGTGGGAAGCCAGTGCTCAACCACTGCACTACATTGGCTTCCCTGAGTTGGTTTTTTCATTTGTTTGTTGTTTGTTTTGTTTTTAGGAGGTACCGGGGATCAAATCTGGGACCTCATATGTCCCAGGAAGCAGGCCCTTAACCGTTTAAACTACATCTGCAACCCCATTTCTTTTTAATGGAATGGTAATAGAATGAAGAATAGTTTCCAACTGGAATTCAGAAAGATTTTCCTAGGTTTTATGAAAACTAGCAAGCAATGTTTTAATATAATATAAAATCTCCAAAGAAAGGCGCTGCTTTCTCTTAAAGAAAGCACTGGATATTTCAAATTTCTTGAAATTTCACAGTTTAAAAATGTATAGTTTTCAAACTTAAAAAACAATTATAGGAAGTCTTAAATTTTCTTTCTCTCTAAAATGCTGAAATGTTAGGGTTTAATTTTTATTCTTGAATTGTACAAAGAAGCTGTTGACCTTGGTTGCCAACACACGGAAATTTATGTAATTTGCAAAGTAGAATAATGATTTGTCATTTGAGTTATAATGCTGGAATTCTTCTATCTGATCAGAAGTATTTTCAGAGTGAAAGAAACCCTCGACAATGGGAAGTTCAGCATTCTAAATGTGACCTTCAATGAGATGGGTCTTCTCATGCAGCTTCAGTGCTTAGAGTCTTTCACTTGCTAGGTTTAGGTAGGTTTAAAAAAAAGTAAAAAGGCACTTTTAATTATGCGGTACATTGAAAACAAGTATTTTTTTTTTTTTTTTTATGATGAATGCACAAAGCTCTTAAAATCATACAATGCCAAGAAGTGCGAAGAAATGCCTATTACATATTGAACAGATCAGTCTTATCTGAGCAGAATTGAGGAAATGATTCTTTATTATTACATTCCTTAATTAACTCTGAACCTTTATGACTCCATGGTTAGTACTTTGGATTACTATAGATGCTATAGTAAATTGAGTGAAGCCTATATAAGAATGATGAATAATTTTTGTAATATGAGGTTCAAAGCAGTCCTCACAATACCCAAAAAATACACTCCCACTTCTTTGGGAGTTCTCTTTGAAAGAAGATTGAAAAAAAAAAAAAAGATAAAAACTTTCTGCAAAGGCTTTTACTAATTGAAGAGAAGTTTGAGGGTTGAGGAGGAAGATAGTAGGGCAATGCAAATTATATTTTGAACTGAGCGTTATTACAAGTGTGTACAAAGCAGCTAGCATAGATGTAGGCTATTCCCTAAGAAATTAGGAGAACTATAGCCAAATCTTAAATCCTTCATTGAGCCTTTGGGCATATTTAAGAAGTAATGTAACCTTTCACTGTCTGAGTGGGGATAATAATTCTGGTGTTAGAGTGTGATTTAGCTGTGACATTTACTGCTCCGTTGATCACCAGAGTTTCTTTGGAAGACATGACTGACTTTGTAGTTTCCTATGCTATAGTTCCCTCTGAACAGGTTTGCTAACAAAAGAAATATAAACACATTCTTAACAGAGACTATGTATCAATAAGGGTTAGCAGGTTATGTTCTGGTAAGAAACAACCCCCAAACCTCAGCATACTAAAATGACTCTTACCCTAATACCCAGGCTGAGAGTGATGAACTGTTAAGTCCAGGCAGAAGGGATAAGAGAATAAATCAGTGACAACAGAACTTCAAGCAGCAAAATGGTGGCAGGTGTGCTTTTCTCCTGGTGCCACTGACATGACATTGGCTTTAAAGAAATAACACAAGGTTTCATTGTCATTTGTTCAAAATACGTTAAGGGGACAATGGAACTATAATGGTGATATTAGGGAAACTTGCTTATGACCATTATATACCTTTCATTTTTGATCTTTAGAGTTAATTCCAAGACAAGATGCATTAAACCAACTATCTTCATGAAGTTGGGTTTTCACTACTGTGAAGTGAAAGAGCTTTCTCCATTATTTTGAGGCTGTAGTTAGTGATAAATGATTTCATTCAAAAGACCCACTGGAAGCCAGATTTTAGTTCTAGCTCTCTTCCCACTTTGTATTTCTAGTCTATGAAATAACATCTTTTGTCAACGTGAATTAAACACAGAAGACAGACATCTCTGACTGTTAGGGCATAAAGTAACTAAGATCTTTAACAGAACATATTATGCATTTAGCCAACAGTTACTTTATAATAAACACAATAATATATAAACCTACATGAATTTTCTTGCTTTTTAAACACATTGCTAACATCCTAGCAAGTTTCCCTTCCTTACATGCTTAGCATCACAGACAATATTTATCTGACTCTAAGGTTTGTGAAGACAAATTTGAACATGCTTGGAAAAGTATTTGCATTCCATGCTTCCTATTTAAATGCACTGTCGTTTATCTGAACTGCAGCAGTTTCTCCTTCTCTGCATTTTAATGGAGAAATAAATTTCAAGCATTAAAAAGTCAGTTGTGGGATGCCTAGCACTACTGGGTAATTTAATAAAAGTCGGGAATTTGCATTCTCTAAGTTGCTGGGAAATGGCACTTAGGCATGTTTGGCGAGGAGAAGAATCAGGAGTTGCTGTCTGAGACAAAGACATAATTGAGTCAGATTAATTTACTTCTGACTACCTTTCAATAAAAAGTGAAATATTTACCGGAAGAGGTGGCTATCCATTGCTATTCCTTATGTTTCAATCATCTAATAAACTCAGCAACTGGTTAGTGTTTTACTACAATTCATTTCATTATATAAAAAGCTTCAAAATTTCTGCAACTGAAAATAAAACAGTTCCTTCCATCTGCCCCATAAGATCTAAGCCCCCTCTCAACGTGAGGCAGAGCAGGCATCACCATCCCCAAATCCTCAAAGTTGAAGAATGAATAAACATAAAGGGGAAATGCAACCATGGACAAAGTAAATTTATTAATGTTGTAGGAATGGGAGAACATGTAACATTGCTATAAAGATAGTGGTTACCAGGGGTTCTGAGAGGAGGGGGAGGGAACAATAGGTGGAACACAGGGCATTTTTTTAGGGCATTAAAATGAAGTGTAAGCCACAATGTAAACTATAGACCTTGTTTAGTAGCAACATTTCAATATTTGTTCATCAGTTGTAACAAATGTACCACAATACTGTAAGATGTTATTAATAGGGGAAGATGTGGGAGGGGAGAAGAGTGGGGTACATAGGAATCCCTTGTATTTTGTTTTTAAGGACGTACTGGGGATTGAACCTGGGACCTCGCACCTGGGAAGCTACACCTGCTACACCCACTCCCCATCCCCTCTTTACTTTCGATGTAACCTTTCTAACATCTAAAACCTCTTTAAAAATAAAGTTTATTATATTAAAAAAAGAAAATGATGTATCATTTTAATGTTTGAAAAATTCAATTAGCAAGTGTAGCATTTACAAAAGAAAAAAATGAGTAAAACTATTTAATAGCCATCACTCTACCTAGAATAGCAAATAAGGTACATACAAAGGGGTGCTAATGTGAAATACCAAAAATGGGTTGTTCTTTATAAAGGGTATTTATTTGGGGTAGAAGTCCACAGTTACCAGACCATAAAGCTTAGTTTCTTCCCTTACCAAAGTCCATTGCCACGCGTTGGAGCAAGACAGCTGCCGATGTTTGCCAGGGTTCAGGCTTCTTGGGTTCCTCTCTTCCCGGGGCTGCGTTTCTCTCCGGCTCAGCGCCTCTGTTTCCTCCACAAGGTCAGCTGTAGACTATGAGGCTCTCTAGGCTTTGCTTCTCTCCACAAGGCCAGCTGTAAACTCTCAGCGAATGGCTTGTCTCTATCCCGGGGCCTTCTCGCCAACATCAAAACTCCAACATCAAAACTGCTACTCAAAACCTGCTTCAACTCTGTTCTTGGCATGCCTTTTATATTCGATTTCCCCACCGACCAAGGGGTGGGGCTTAATGCCCTACTGACTGGCCCAGTCAACCCCCTAATTATAACTTAATCATGCCTAGATTAACAGATCAGTTTACAAGCATGATCCAATTATACTTTTGGAATTCATAATTACATCAAATTGCCAAACGACTACAATAGTGGTTATTAAATGATCCTCAATAAATGTTTGATAATATTAAATAAACTTATAGAAAGTTTTTCTTCTTTATTTTCTGATGGTAGATTTTTTTCCAGTTAGAAAAATTTTTAAACAGCTATCTTGACATATAATTTCCATACCATAAAATTTGATCACGGTAATTGTTGAATTTAATGACTTTAGTGAATTTATAGATTTGTGCACACATCACCCAAATCCAGTTTTAGGTCACTACTTGTCACTCCCCTAAGTTCCATTGTGCCCTTTTGCAATCAATCCCTGCTCCCACCTACAACTCTAGGCAACTACTAATTTGTTTTCTGTCTCTATAAGTTTGCTTTTTCTGAACATTTGATATAAATAGAATCGTACAATATGTAGTCTTTAGTGTTCGACTTCTTTCACAAAGCATAGTATTTCCAAGTTTCATTTGTATTGCAACAAATATCAGTAGTTTGCTACTTTTTATTGCTGAGTACTATTTGATTTAATTTATCCATTTACCAGTTGGTAGATATTTTGATTGTTTCCAGCTTTTGACTATTATGAATAATGCTGCTATGGACATTCATGTCCTTTGTATGGACATACATTTTATTTTTCTTGGATAGATCCCAACTGGTAGAATTACTGGATCATGTGACAAATTTATGCTTAACTTATTTTTGCACATGGAAAGCCTAGTTTTATTCATGGATTCTGGATTTCTCTGATCCACTCTCTGTTTGCTGAAGGGATGAAAGCCATTTACATTCATTTGTCATGCACCCATTCCTTCTTGAAGGGTGTGCACCTGCCAGGTACCACCCCTGGTTGACATAGACAATACTCCAAGGAGCTCACTGCATGCCTGTGCAGGAGCACAAGAAGGAGTGAGAAAACCACCCCTGGTTTAAGAAATTGATAAGTTAACAAGAAGAATTAAAAACCAAAGCAATGTGGGAACAAATCTGTATTAGTCATGGTTCTCTAAGGAAACACAACTAATGGAAGATATCTGTAAATAGTATGAGAAAATTGTCTCATGCAACCGTGGGGATACACAAGTCCAAATTCCACAGGGCAGGCTGCAAGCCAGGGGCTCTGATGAAGGTCCTCGATGAGCTCCCCAGGAGATGCTAGCTGTCTCAATTAGAGATGGGAATTCTCTCCCTGGATGCTGAAATCACTTCTCCTTTTAAGACCTTCAACTGATTAGATGAGACGTCATTACTGATGGCAGTTTCCTCAGCTGATTGTAGATGTAACCAGCCATCTATGCAATCAACTCACTGATGATTAAAGTCCACGAAATGCCCTTGTATTACAATTAACCCAGAGCTTGCTTGACCAAACAACTGGGCACCATTACCTGCCCAAGGTGACACATTAGCCTAACCATCACAAAACCCATTGTGTAAACAAGTAGAAACATGGTTTTGAGGATTTGATGAGATGGAAGAGATAGAAAGGAAAAAGGAAAAAATGATGAAAATTGCAATGTGCTTTTGCTAAAATATTGTTTATGATTGCAATAATATATTGTTTTCATTAAAAATAAACAGAAATGACATCAAAATCATCAAGTCATTTTGTAATTAGAAGGATATACTGGCAATTTGGGCCAAGCTGGAGATGAGTGGGCCTAATTCATTCTCTCTCTTGGGTAGTGCAGCCAAAGGCTCCCTGAAGACCCCATAGGTCTTCCTGGATCTTTACAGAATAAACCCAGGTTAAAGCCTGGGCAACGGCAGATACACAAGCACCCTGCGCCTTCTTTGCTTTCTTTTCATTCTAGGGTCTTTAACCTTGGGACCTGAGGGACAAGAGAGGGTTCTTCCCACTCCTTGGAAATAACAGCATGCTGGATAATATTGTAATTTTGCAATCAAATGGCAATTTAAACATTTTGGTAAAATGCTTCTGTGTGCCAGGTTCAGGTTGCACACCCCAGAATTTCATTAATTCTGGTATGCACATGTTCTGTTCTTTTTAAAGAAAACGGGAAATTTTGGTTTCTCCATCTTCTGCACTAATTTTGGCTTTATATAAAATTCAGTGACTTGTGTGCAGAAATTCATCAGATTATGACCAAATAGACCACACAACTTCTACTCAAAGTTCGTGGAAGTAAAAAAAGTAATTCATTAGCTTTAAGGGAGGGGGTGGTGTCCTTGAAAAGTATGTGTTCAAGGCAATGAAGAACCTACCAGTTTGCCTTCACTCTTTGAATGATCGTCCTTTGCCTTGGCTGCCTTTTCTGCAAGCTTCTTTGGCCTTTGAGGGCCTCTACCAAAGCAAATATACTTGGGAAAGGCAAACTCCAGAAGGGCCAGAAACACAAAGACAAAGCAGCCCATAAGGTACACGTCAATGGCTTTGGTGTAGGGGATTTTGGGCAAAGTCTCTCTCAGGTGGGTGTTGGTCATTGTCACTGTCAGCACAGTTGTGATCCCGAGGACAACTTTTGCAGGAGATGCATAATAGTTGATCCAGAATGATACCTATTGTAGTCTCATAATCAGTATGGAGGGCATGTAAGTCAAGTATTTCTCTTGAACCAAAAGCTCAGACAAAGTTGAGGGTAGGCACCTTGGTATATATCCCCTGCCCAGTAGCCTCTAGGCCCATGTCACCAAAACCATGGGTTAGAACCGCTGCCTGTAGAAAACCATAGCAAGAGGCTGTGTACACATTCCTCAAAGGGCCCAGGACTAGTATGAGGCAAGTGAGGCACAAAATCTCACTAGCATGACCCTGAGAATTATGCTTAACTTTTAAACAAAACTACCAAACTGTTTTCCAAGAAGCTGCACCATTTTGCATTCTCACTAGCAATATATGAGGGTTCTAGTTTCTCCACATCAATTCCAACACTTGATATTGTCAGGCTTTCTTATAATAGTTACTCTAGTGGGTATGTAGAAGTCTCTCTTTCTAAATTATTGTCTTTTTTTTTTTTTTGAGGTAACAGGGCCAGGGCCAGGGATTGAACCCCGGACCTCATATGTGGAAAGCCAGCGCTTAACCACTGAGCCACATCGACTCCCCTGAGTTGGTTTTTTAATTTGTTTGCTTGTTTATTTGTTTTTAGGAGGCACCAAGGACTAAAACTGGGACCTCCCATGTGGGAAGCAGGCACTCAATCACTTGAGCCACATCTGCTCCCCTCTCTTTGAGATTTCAATTTGTATTTTTCTAGTGACTAAAGATGTAGATAATCTTTTCATTTGTTTATTAGCTATCCATATGTTTTCTTTGGTGAATTTATATGCAAAACTTTTGCCTATTTATTTTATTTGGTTATTTTCTTATTATTGATTTGTAAGAGTTTTTTAAAAAAATATGTTCTGAATACAAGTTCTATATCAGATATATGATTTGCGATTACTTTCTCCCAGTCTGTAGCTTGTCTTTTCATTTTCTTAATGATATCATTTGAAGAACAAGAATTTTATTTTGATGAGGTACAATATATCAATTCTTTTTTTTTTATGGATCATGTTTTTAGTTTCATATCTAATAAATCTTTGCCTAATTCAACTTGTGTTCTTCTATGAGTTTTTTAGTTTAGATCTTACTTTAAGATCTATGCTCTATTTTGAGTTAATTTGCTCTAGGGTATCGGGTGGTGTGAGGTAGGGGTTGTGAAGTAATGATCTGAATTCATTTATTTTGCATATGAATATCTAAGACTAATCTTTTCCCATTGAATGACCTTACTACCTTTGCTAAAAACTCTATTGATCATAAATGTGAGGGTCCATATCTGCACACTCCATTCTGTACACTTAATCAGTGTGGCTATTGTTACTCAAAACCAACACTGGCATGATTACTATAGCTTTATGGTAAGTTTTGAAATCAGATATTAAGTTCTCCAATTTTGTTCTTCTTTTTCAAAGTTGTTTTGGTTATTCTAGGTTTTTCATTCCCATATAAATTTCAGGATCATCTTGTCAATTTCTGAAAAAAAATCTTGCTGGGCTTTCCATAGAGATTTGTTGAAACAATAGATCAGTTTGGGGAGAACTGACATCTTGTCTTCCAGTCAATGAATATGGAACATATCTCCACTAATTTAGATTTTCTTTAATTTCTCTCAGTATGTGTTTTAGTTTTCAGAGCTCAGTTTTATACTTTGTCAATTAAATTTATTCCTAAATATTTCATTTTTAAAATATACATTGTTTTATTATTATAGAAATTGTAGGTTTACAGGAAAGCCAGGCAAAAAGTAGAGTAAGTACCCCACCACACAATTTTCCCTATGATTAACACTTTGAATTAGTGTTGAACCTTTGTAACAATTGATGAAATGCTATAATTATAATTATATTATTAACTATAGTCCATAATTTATGTTAGGATTCACTGTGTTATACAGTTCAATGGGCTTTTGTAAAAATTTTTATTCCAGTAACAAATTTCCCTTTTTAACCACATTCAAATACATAATTCAGTGGTGTTAATTACATCACAATGTTTTGCTACCGTCAATACCATCCATTACCAAAACTTTTCCATCATCCCAAACAGAAACTCTGTATCAATTAAACATTAACTCCTCATTCCCTATTCCTACTCTGGCCCATAATAACCTGTATTCTAGTTTCAGACTCCATGAACTTGCTTATTCTAGTTATTTCATATTAGTGAGATCATAAAATATTTATCCTTTTGTGTCTGGCTTAGTTTATGCCATGTGATGTCTTCAAGGTTCATCCATGATGTAGCATATATCAGAACTTCATTTCTTTAAATGGCTGAAAAATATTCCATTGTATTTATAAACCACATTTCCTTTATCCATTCATCTATTGATGGACATTTGGGTTGCTTCCATCTTTTGGCAATTGTGAATAATGCCACTATGAGAATCGATGTGCAAATAACTGTTTAAGTCCCTGCTTTCAGTTCTTTTGGGTGGGATTGCTGTCACAAGGTAATTCTTTACTTAACTTTCTGAGGAACTGCCAAACTGTTTTCCATAATGGTCATCATTTTACATTCCCACCAACAGTGAACGAGTGTTAATATTTCTCCACATCTTCTCCAACACTTATTTTCTGTTTTTTTTTTTTTTTAATAGTAGCCATTTTAGTGGGTGTGAGGTGGTATCTCATTGTGCCTTTCATTTGCATTTCCTTAATGGCTAATATTGAGCATGTTTTCATGTGCTTGTTAGTCATTTGTATTTCTTTTTTGGAGAAATGCCTATACAAGTCTTTTGCCCATTTTAAAATTGGATTTGTCTTTTTGTTGTTGAATTATAGAATTTCTTTATATGTTCTGGACTTTAAACTCTTATACGATATATGGTTTCCAAATATTTTGTTCCAGTCTGTAGGTTATGCTTTTACTTTCATGATAAAGTCCTTTGATGCATAAAAGTTTTTAATTTTGATGAAGTCCCATTTATCTAGTCTTTCTTTTGTTGCTCGTGCTTTTGGTGTAAAGTCCAAGAAACTGTTGCCTAAAACAAGGTCTTGAAGATGTTTTCTCTAGGAATTTTAATTTTGGTTATTATGTTTAGATCTTTGATACACTTTGAGTTGATTTTTATATGTGGTGTGAGGAAGGGATTCATCTTCATTCTTTTGCATATGGACATCCAGGTTTCCCAGCACTATTTGTGGAAGAGATTATTCTTTCCCCATTCAGTGGACTTGGGACCCTTGTCAAAAATTAATTGACCATAGATGTGAAGGTTGATTTTTGAGGTCTCAATTAGATTCCATGGGTCTTTATGATTGATTGTCCTTGTGACAGTACCATGCTGTTTTGGTTACTGTGCTTTGTAATAAGTTTTAAAATTGGGACATGTGAGGTTTCCAGCTTTGTCCTTCTTTTTCAAGATGATTTTGGCTATTAACAGTCTTTTACTCTTCTGTGTAAATTTGGTAATTGCCTTCTCCATTTCTGTAAAGAAGGCTGTTGGAATATTGATTGGGTTTGTTTTGAATCTGTAATTTGCTTTGGGTGGTATTGACATCTTAACAATATTTAGTCTTCTGATCATGAACATGGAATGTTTTTCCATTTATTTAGATCTTCTTTGATTTCTTTCAGCAATGTTTTGTACTTTTTCATGTACAAGTCCTTAACAACATTGGTTTAATTTATTCCTAGATATTTGATTCTTTTAGTTGCTATCATAAATGGAATTTTTAAATTTTAATTATTTATTTTTTTAGGTCCTGGGGCAGGGATTGAATCTGGGACTTTGTATGTAGGAAGCTGGTGCTCAACCACTGAGCCACATTGGCTCCCGAGTTGCATTTTCATTCGTTTGCTTGTTGTTTATTTTTTTGTTTTTAGGAGACACCAGGACCCAAACCTGGGACCTCCCATTTGGGAAGCAGGTGCTGAACATTTGAGCCACATCTGCTCTGTGTTAGTCAGCCAAAGGCGTGCTGATGCAAAATACCAGAAATCTGTTGGCTTTTATAAAGGGTATTCATTTGAGGTAAAGCTTACAGTTACCAGGCCATAAAGCATAGGTTACTTCCCTCACCAAAATCTGTTGCCATGTATTGGAGCAAGATGGCTGCCGACATCTGCAAGGGTTCAGGCTTCCTCTTCCTCTTAAAGCTCCGTGTTCCCAGTTTGTTCCAGTATCAGCTGTAGGCTGGGATAAGTCACATTTCTCTTCTGGGGCTTGTTTCTCTCTGGGCTCAGCTGCTCTGCTTTCTCCACAAGGCCACCTGTAAACTATCAGGCAAATAGCTTGTCTCTCTTCCTGGGGCCTCTGCTGTGCCTAATGGAGCCTGCTCTCTTTTCCTCATATATTTGCTTCTCTGTGTATTTACTTCCCGGGGCTCCAGCATTAAAACTCCAACTGACTCCTCTGCTATATAATTTTCTCTGTGAGTCCCTGCTCCCTTGGTGCAATGTCCTACTGACGTGGCCCAATCAAAGACTTAATCATTATTTAATCAAGTAAAAGTGAAACCTCTGAATCTAATATAACCTAATATGCCCAGAGGAACACACCAGTTTACAAACATAATCCAATATCTATTTTTGGAACTCATAAATAATACCAAACTGCTACACACTCCAATGGAATTTTTTCTTGATTTTCTCTTCAGATTGTTTATTACCAGTACACAACACTATTGATTTTTGCATGTTGAGCTTGTATCCTACCACCGTGCTGAATTTGTTTATTAGCTTTGGTAGTTTTGTAGATTTTTGGTTTTTTTTTTTATATATAGGATTGTGTCATCTGCAAATAGGGAAAATTTTATTTCTTTGTTTCCAATTTGGATCCCTTTTCTTTCTTTTTCTTTGAGACTATTCCAAGTCCATTGGAAAAGAATTTGTTTTCTTCTGTTTTGGGGTGGAATGTTCTGTATGTGATGATTAAGTCAGGTAGGTTGATTGTCATCTCTATCTTTCCTGATTTTATGTATAGTTGTTCTATCAAGTATTGAGAGAGAAGAATTGAAATCTACAACTAAATTTGTTAAATTGCATATTTCTCCTTTTATTTTTCTCATTTTTTACTTTATATAGTTTGAGGCTCTGTTGCTAGATGCATATATTTATAATTATTATATCATCCTGATATATTGACCCTTTTATGATTATTAAAGGTCCCTTGTTTTTCACTCCTTTACTTTAGAGCTATTTGTGTCTTTTCCCCCTTTATTAGAGAAGTTGTGGGTTTATAGAACAATCATGCATAAAATACAGGATTCTCATTTACCACCTTACAATTAACACCTTGCCTTGGTGTGTGATATTTATTCCAATGATGAAAGCACATTAAAAAAATTGTACTATTAACCATAGTCCATGGTTTAACTTATGGTTCACTGTTTGTGTAGTGGAGTTCCATGGATTTTAAAAAAATCTTATTCTGTTACCGTATATACAATCTGACATTTCCCCTTTTAATCACATTCAAATATATATTCCAGTGCTGTTAATTACATTCACAATGTTGTGCCAACATAAGCACCATCCATTACAAAAACATTTCCATCATTCCAAATAGGAACCTTGTACATTTTAAGCCTTCCCATTTCCTAGCCCTACCACATGCCCTAGTAACCTGTATTCTGGATTCTGACTTTATGAGTGTACTTATTCTAATGATTTCAAATCAGTGAGATCATACAATATTTGTCCCTTTGTGTTTGGCTTATTTTACTTAACATGACATCTTTCAGGTTCATCCATGTTGTCATATGTATCAGAACTTCATTCCTTTTTATGGCGGAATAATATTCCATTGTGTGTATATACTACATCTTATTTATCCATTCCTCAGTTGATGGTATTTGTGCCTTTTAATCTTAAATATATCTCCCATAAATAGCACATAGTTCAATATTATTTTTATCCAGTCTGTAGTTTCTGCCTTCTGAATGAGCTGTTTAGGCCAAATTCACACTTAATGTAATTGTTGATATAGTTGAATTTACATACACTATTTTAAAATTTGTATTCTATATGTCTTATATCTTTTTTGTTATTCTGTTCCTCCTCTACTGTCTTCTTTTGTGTTAAATAAAGAATTTTTAGGACTCTATTATATTATCTCAGTTGACTTTTAGCTGCGTATTTTTAAGTTTTTAAATATGTTTGCTCTATATTTTTTATTTATTACAATCTCCTTCAGGTAAGTACTGATTTTTCCAGTAAAATATATGAAATTTAGTATAGCTCCATTTCCTTCACCCTTCCTTTATGCTACTATTATCATATATACTGTCTTGATGTATGTTATTAACCCAACAATACAGTGTTTTAATTTTTTGCTTTAAATACTTTTATGTTTTTTAAAGAAATCAAGATAATGAGAAAATATTTAATTTTATATTTATCCATATATTTAATATTTCTGGTGTTTTCATTCCTTCTTCTGCATTTGAATTACCATATGATATCACTGTCTTTCAGCCAGAAGGAATTCCTTTGAGAATTTCTTGTAAGTCATGTCTCTTATTGACAAATTCTCTATTTTTGCTTACCTGCATTGTCTTTATTTCACCTTCTTTTTCTTTTAAGTTTTGTTTTGCTTGATATAGAATTTTTGGTTGTGTGTATGTGTGTGTTTTTTTCTGATGTTTGATGATGTCACTTAATTCCCTTCTGGCCACTATTGTTTCTGATGAGAAATTCAGCAGTTAATAATGTTGTTCCCTGTACTTGATGAGTTATTATTTTTGTCTTGCAGCTTTCAAAATTTTATCTTTGTGTTTTTCAGTAGTATTACTATGATGTATATATGTGTGGATATCTTTGTGTTTCTTGACCCTGGAGTTTACTGGGCTCTTGGATCTGAAGATTAATGCTTCTCATCCAACTTGAGATATTTTTGAACATTATTCTTTAAAACTTTTCTGTCCCTTTATTTATCTATTCTTTCTCTGAGGTATTATTACATGTACCTCAGTATGGTTGGTGTTTTCCCCCCAGTTCTCTGTGGCTCTGCTTATTTTTCTTTAATCTTTTTTCCTTTGTTTTTTTTTGGATTGGAAACACTCTATTGATTGATTGGTCTTTCAATTCATTGCTTCTTTCTTCTGCCATCCCACCATTGATCTTACCTAGTGAATTTTTCATTTTAGTTACAGAAATTTTCAACTATTGAATTTCTGTTTGTTTCCTTTTATAATTTCTATTTTCCTATTGAGCATTCCTATTTTTCGATTCATTATCATTATATTTTTATTTAATTGCTTTGAAATATTTACCTCCTATATCTGGGCCTACTCAAAGTCAATTTTTTAGTGAATGCTTTTTTTCGCTCTTGAATGCAGTTCACACTTTCTTGTTACTTTTCATGCCTCATTTTATTTTGTTGAAAACTGGGCATTTTAGAGTACATGTTGCAGCAACTCTCAATTGTTCTTTTTTTTCCTGAAACTTTCTTTCATTCCTCCCTCCCTCTCTCTCTCCCTCCCTTCTTTTCTTTTCCTTTCTTCTGTGCTTTCACATAAACTGTAATATCTATCTCCTTTCCATGGTGCATCCAATGATGTATTTGCTGTTTTTAAATTTTAACCTTAATCTTTTACCTTAGATCCCTAGGAGTTGTTCCCTTGTCTGCATAGCTTAGAGGTCAGCCAATGATTTGGACAAATGCTATGCTCAAACATTTCTAGCAGGTAATACTTTCACAAAAGATCTGATTGCAGCTTGAGGTGCATATTCAAGATTCATTCAGTTCTCCAGTATCCTTTGGCTTTTAATTTCTTCCCAGTTTGCTTGGATCTCCCCTATGCATGTGGTAATTTTCCAGTCAGTAAGGTTTGTGGGAGAGTTATTTGGCCTTTCTATGGTTTTTTCATTTCCAGGCTTTTGCTAAATCTCTGGCTGATTCACTGTTTGCCCAAATCAAGACTGCAACTTTACAGGTTTCCCCAGTTCTTTTCCTTCAAACTTTGCCACCTTTAGCTGAAAATCACAGATTTTCCTCCTGTCCTCCTAGGTTCAGTGCACACTTGCTCTGGCAGTGTAACTGCTGTTCTGTAGGGTCACAACCTTATTTGTAAAGTTAATGGTTTTTCCAATTGACATGGGTGGGGGCTGAGGGATGAATGTAGGAAGCTCCAGGCAATAAGGCCACTAATTCCTGCTGCTCTTAACCAAAGATTGAATATTTTTCAACGATAAAAATCTTCTCAATTTGTTGTCTGCCTTGATTCATTTTCAAAGCCTTGATATGGTTGTATTTGCCCAGTTTTATACTATTTGTGTGTGTGTTCATGATAACAATAAACAAAATTAGTAATAGGAATCAAAATTCTCCTGAAGTGTCTTTATATAAGTTTGTGTCTGTATGTGTGTATGTGTGTGTAGAATCAGATAAAATATTTAGAATTGGATAATGAGCTAATCAGATGTATATACCCTATGGGGAAAGGGAGAGAGTTTTCTTAAAAATCATAATTTTATCTCTCATCCTTATTACAGTAATAAAAACATAATATTTTCAGTGAGTCCTAATGAGGTTTAATTGAGAACTTGATGTTGTCCACAGGATAGCACTAATAATTACTATTTTTTCTGAACTTAAACATCAGTTGCTACCTCATACTATTAAATGTCTACTTTTTGAAGTAAGAAACAAATCAACGCTCATGATCTGAGTGGTGATTTATTTTTTTATTTTTTTATTTTTAGAAAAGCATCTAATTCACAAATGGATTGACGGGAGAAGACTTCATACTATTTTCCAATATTTACTTTAGAAAAATTGTCTTTACAAGGATTTATTGCTCAACTCTCTTTAGGTTTGGAATAAGCCTTTTATATAGCTTTATCAACTCAACTGTTGAATCCCTCCACCAATATTCTCTGTATATTAGTAGGTGCTTAGTTATGTTTGGCTTGTAAATTGGTAAGTATATCATTATATTTATTAGGAGAAACTATATGAAATTTACAATATTTGACCATTTTTTTGGTCCATTTTGTAAAGTTCAACTAAAACACGTTAATTACAAGCAAGCTCTAATCCTATTTAGTTCTCTGAGCTTTTCCCTAGACTTCATCCAAAGGCTGGAATGTCCTTCATTAACATTGCTTACTTTTCACTTTCCTGTTCTCTCAAACTCCTATCTTTAGCATGCAGATTACCTTAGACCTGATACAATACTTCTGTTACCCAGATATACATAGATACAAATGAAATAATTCCTTTAGACTCTCACGATAGGAAAATTATTAGGAAAAATAGGAAAAATTGTTTACTTGAAAACAATGTTAATGCTTTTTGTTTAATTAATTTAATGTGTGATGCTTACAAAGCATCTTCTCTAATGAATGCCTTTTATAATTTTTTAAGCCAGTGCTATATGTCTTAGATTTTACATACCTAAAGGGAAGGTCCTCTTCTATTAACTCAATCTGCACAGTGACTAGTATAATTAGCCAAGATTTTAAATGTTTACCCAATATCTAGAAATATGCCAGGGGAGTGTGTGTAGGGTTGACTGAGGCAGACTAATGGGAGTAGAAAAGGAGGAAAACCAGTCCCTTTTCAGTCCCTGAACTTTAAAATTTATATAATCTAAGTTGAGATAAAATATGCAGGCAATGTAATGATGTGAGAATAATACATCCATATTAAAGTTTTTTGGAAAAGTAGTTTTCATCCTAAATTCCTAAGGGCTGAATGTACTAAAAATATGATTGTATAGGATGATAAAAAAGAAGAGATAGAGTTTGTTTTACAAGAAACTCAGCCTGATTTCATAAAAAAGGGAGCTCCTCTTGTCTGGTAAACTCGCTGGCCACCACATGGGTCCATTCATTAAAGGAGTGATCCAAGCAGGGGAACCTGCTGGTGCCAGCAAAGATTGGAGACCAGTGGTTTCAAGCGCTTAGCAGGAGATGAGCAGTCACAACCCATGTTCCCAGACATTTGAGGTCAAAGAGAGATGTGTTCTGTTGGAATGTACCGGAAGATAGCTGCAGCCATGGGTACAGATGAATGCCCTTGGAAATGTTTGGTTTTCTTTAACAAAAGATATTTGTTAAAGCACAGCTTTGACTGAGAGGCAGAAGATCAATATGAGGCTTAACCTGATCTAAAAAGAATGTATGTGTTCTCATTTGTATTATTTTTGCATTTGTGTGAGTGAACATCATTTGGTTCTTTGCTAGAAGAAATAAGATCCATAATAATATATATAAATGTATGTATGGTATTCTAGAAAAAGCGAACTTTTCACTTGGACGATGAGTTTGAAATCTCTTCAGTAACTGCACATTTAGGTGTTGATAAATGTTTCTGAACTTTGGCTTTCTCATACCTTTGAAAGGTCTTCTTACATCAAAGAGTTGAGTGAGATCAATGAGATATTTGCTTAAAAGGATTGTGTAAGCAATTAGAGATGCAAATGTTAGTTGTTCTTAACACCATCTAGAGAAAGTATTTGCAAAAAGTAGAATAAATCTATCTTACTGTGCTCAAAAGTGGATGGCAATATTTTTCAGGTATGCTTTTATAATTATTGGTGATATGAGAATGAAAATTTAGTTATTGTATATATCGTTAATTGATTCATGCTTTGACACTCCCCACTTTTCCCAACAAGGCCCACTGGGAAATTGTATTGATAAGACATTTTCTTTTCAGTAATTGGAGAAACACAGAACATTAATTTAGATTGGTTTATATCAACATTTTTTGAGTATCTAATATTGTATCACAAGTTACACCATTAGTGAGTTACCACTTTGAATGAGACATTGTATATTCAGTAATCCATCATTAAAATTCAAATAATATTAAAATAACCTGTGATCTGTTGATAGTGAGCACTTTATGGAAAAGACCTAAGAGTCAGGGTTAAGCCATTCTTACAAAATTAGAGACATGTTTACCATCTTGTTTGGTCTTTATCATTCTAAACCCTAATCTTGTGTTTTTGATTCATTAAAATATGATACTTTCATATTATTTTCTAATATTATCACTTTGAGTACCAAAGAATAATACATGTCTTAATAGGATTTTACTTTAAGAGGTAACAGAGAAAAATGGATCAATAGCAGCAATATTGAGAAGAGATTTCATTAATTATAGGGAAAGAGAAAGTTTCACTCAAGTCTCTTCAGTCTGATTTGTAAACATTTTGTTGTACTTTTCTCATATTTCCTCTTAAAGTAAATAATAAAATTTTATAAGACCAGCAAGCCTCAGAGCAATGATAATTAAAAATCTGAAGGTGTCAGGAAAACAACCAAAATTAAATTTAGTTTGATATTGACTGAACATGATAAACCAAATTCTTGTTAATAAACTCACTGGAATATCAAAAAGGAAGTTCCACTTAAAACTTCCTTATCACCAAATCTTCTATCAGCCCTGTCTCTATTCTCTATCTCTCTTTATGGCAAAAACACTTGAAAAAAAATTTGTCTACACCGATTTCTATATTTACCTTGTATTTGTTTTCAACCCACTAGAATCTGGTTACTGAACCATTACACTTACATTTATTGAGTGATTAAATTTTGCTTGGAACTGCTAAGCATTTTACATACCTTGTCATTTGTTCCTCACAGCAATGGATAGTTATTAGCAATGGCATTTTCCTTATACTGAAATTGCTCCAGAAACGGTTCACTCTACTAGTCACGACTGTTTGGGCACGAATGAGAGAAACAAATTCAAATAGCCTGAAATAAAAAGAGAACGTATTGGCCCAGGCAACTGAAAATTCCAGGACTTAATTACATCTGCAGAAACACTTATTACAAATAAGGCAACATTCTGAGGTTCTGGTGGATATGAATTTTTCATGTCCCGCTACAGCAGGCATGTATGGGACAGAACCCCTTAACTTTCACTGGTATCTTCCTTTCGCTCCCATCCTATTTCCTCCCTAGGAAGAGAGAAGGCTAATTTGATTGGTTAGAGTTCAGTAGGATTTCTTTGGCTGTTGGCAGGGGTATAGGGTACCTGGGCTTTAACAGAGTATGTACCTTGTATACTCTTTTTCTCTTTCACTCTAGAAGGCAGAATTGCTAAGCCGAGTAAGAGTTTCCCTTGAGGACCAGTCATCTTGCCTTTTTTCCTTCTCTACTTCTATACATAGCAGAAATTTTTGGTTATTGCCTTAATTTTCTGAAGGCCAGAAGGTGAAAGATCCTCAAATTTTGAATTGAGCTGCAGGGAAATGGATGGCCCTGCTTTGGCTTAGATACTAAGTAAGGTATCTAAGGTATGCAACCGCTTGCCAAAGATTTTTTTTTTTTTTTTTTTAACAAATCAATTTTATTGATACATATTAATAAAGCATACAATTCATCCAAAGTGTGCAATCAATGGTATTTGGTATAATCACATAGTTGTGCATTCATCACTTCAACCATTATTAGAGCATTTTCATTATTTCAATACTGATAATAAATAACAAAAAACAGACAAACAAGAAAATTCTTCACCTCTCAATCTCTCTCTGTTTTCCCTGCTGTACATAACTGCTATTTCTGGCTGGTCTTGCACATTTATTTATTTATTTATTAAGCAGTTTTATTGAGATATATTCACAAATCAAAGGAGCTATCCAAAGTGTATAATCAATGGCTTTTAATATAATCATAATGTTGTGCATTTATTACCACAAAAAAATCTTAGGACAATTTCGGTACTACAAAATGGAAAAACTCCACATCTCTTAGCATTCCTTCCCCAGGAAGGTGGAAGTGGAATGCTACATAACCACTAATCTAATTTCATCTTTATAAATTGATTTATATTTACATTTTATATAATTGGAATCATACAATATGTAGTACTTTGTGTCTGGTTTCTTTCACTTAGCATAATGTTTTTGTGTCTGATATTAACTTTCTGTAGTATTAACATACATTTGTTTAGCTTCAAAGAAAAATGGTCTTATATATGCAATTTTACCCATATTCATATTTCACATGCAGTTTTCCTATGCAGTACAGTTTCATGTTAAATTTTTTAGCTTCCCTTTTAGTAATATATATGACCTTAGACTTCCCCTTTAAACCACTATCATATCCACATAAGAGTAATGCTAGCTAAAACATTATGTTGGGCTTTCACCTTTTCTATTCATTTCCAAAGATTAACACACAACCTTTTTACCAGTTCTGCACAAGTTAACCCTCAGCTTTCCATTCTCTAAACTCATTCTATTTTCTTGTGGCCCATATTCAAGTTAATAAGTCCATGAGATTACACAATATATATAGCTCATAGTAGTGCAATCATATAGTATTTGTCCTTTTGCATCTGGCTTGCTTCACTCAACATAACGTCCTGCAGGTTCATCCATGTTGTCATATGATTCACGACTTCATTTTTTCTTACAGCTGCATAATATTGTCTCGTGTGAATACACCACAATTTGTTTATCCATTCATCAAGTGATGGACACCTGGGTTGTTTCCAACTTTTGGCAATTGTGAATAACACCACTGTGAATATTGGTGTGCAGATGTCTGTTCGTGTCACTGCTCTCAGTTCTTCTGGTTATATACCCAGTAGTGGTATTGCAGGGTCACGTGGCAAGTCTATATTCAACTTCTTTAGGAACTGCCAACAGTCCTCCACAGTGGCTGTGCCATTCTGTATTCCCACCAACAGTGAAGAAGTGTTCCTATCTCTCCACATCCTCTTGAACACTTACAGTTCTGTCTTTTTAAAAAATCAATTTTATTGATACATATTAATAAAGTATTCAACTTATCCAAAGTGTACAATCACTGGTATTTGGTGTAATCACATAGTTGTGTGTTCATCACTTCAATCATTATTAAAGCATTTTCATTATTTCAATAATAATAATAAACAAACAAACAAATAAGAAAATTCCTCACCTCTCACTCTCTCTGTTTCCCCTGTGTACATATCTGCTATTTCTGGCTGTTCTTACACAATTATTTTTTTGTTTATTAAGCAGTTTTATTGAGATATATACACATACCATAAGATCTATCCGAAGTGTAAAATCAATGGCTTTTTTTTAGCTGTTAAAAAGTCCTTTATTGTAAAATTGTAAAATAAATAGAAAAATAGATGGAAAGAAATTACAAATTTTTTTAAAAAGTGCAAGGCCTGGTTAGATTTAATATGATCAATTATAAAAAATAGATAGCATAGCAATAAACATTTATAAATGTAAATAATAATTTAAATAAAATAGAAATTAATTGTAATTCTAATTTCTATATTATGGCTTTAACTATTGGGCATAATAATCTCTAAGAATGAAATAAATTAACAATTTAGTTATTTAATTTCCATTTAGGCCATAATTCTTTCTAGATAATCAAATTCCTATTTGGGAATTCTTCACATCTTATTGGAATGAATTACAGCAGATAACAATTTGCCAACTCATAGTTTTATGAGGAAGAAAAACTCAAAATCTTGTTCAACAGTAGTCTTGCCAAATCATTATTGATCCAGATTATTTTAATTAAAGAACATGAATAAGAAAGGGTTAAAGAAAAATGAAGTATCCAAAAATATATCTCTTCTCCAGTCCTCCTCAATTAAAAGCAAATGTTTATTTTGTATGAAAAAAATTACAGAATACTGATCATAGAAACAATTTGCCAGTTGCACTGAGTAATTATTGTTCATGTACCATAATATTGTTATTTTACATTTATCTGATCTACTCCACCTCTTTTTTGGTTACTATTTGCATGGAATACCTTTTTCCAGCCTTTCACTTTTAACCTGATTGTGTCCTTGTGTCTGAGGTGGGTCTCTTGTAGACAACATATAAATGGCTCATTTAAAAAAAATCCATTCTATCAGTCTATATCTTTTGATTGGGGAGTTCAATCCATTAACATTCAGTGTTATTACTGTAAAAGCATTATTTACTTCATCTATTTTGTACTTCAGCTCTCTGTTGTCATATCATTCTATTGTCTGTCTTCTTATCCTGCAGTTTACTCTTTCTAATAATCTTCATTTCCAAACTCTTCCCAAATATCTCACTCTTGTTTTTTCCTTTCAGGCTGTACCCCGCCACCGCCCCCCCCCCCTTAGGATCTTTTGGAAATCTGGTCTTTTGGTAACATATTCTATCAGTTTTTGTTTGTCTGTGAAGACTTTGAACTCATCCGCATTTTTAAAGGACAGCTTTGCCGGATACAGAATTCTTTGCTGCCAGTTTTTCTCTTTCAATACTTTAAATACATCTTACCACTTTCTTCTCTCCTCTATGGTTTCTGATAAGAGATCGGCACTTAATCTTATTGATTTTCCCTTGTATGTGATGCTTTGCTTTTCTCCTGCTGCTTTCAGAATCCTCTTTTTATCTCTGATATTTGTCATTCTGAATTGTAGGTGTCTTGGGCGAGGTCTGTTCAGATCTATTCTGTTTGGGGTGTGTTGTCTTTCTTGGATATTGATATATATGTCGTTCATAAGGATTGGGAAGTTTTCGTTCATTATTTCCTCAAATATTCTTTCTGCCCATTTTCCATTCTCTTCTCTTTCTGGGATACCAACAATGCAGATGTTTGTGCATTCATGTTGTCATTCAATTCCCTGAGACCCTGTTCTATTTTTTCCATTCTATTCTCTTTCTGTTCTTCTGTCTTTTCCAGTTCAGATGTTCTGTCTTTGAAATCACGAATTCTGTCTTCAAGCAATTCAAATCTGCTCTTATGTGCCTCTAATCTCATCCATCGGGTCTTTCACTCCCATAAAGTCTGTTACTTTTCCTTGCAGGCTTTCAAATTGTTCTTTATGCTCGCCCAATGTCTTCTTAATATCCTTTATTTCTTTAGTCATATTTTCTTTAAATTCTTTGAAGTGATTTAGGAGACTTGTGTGATTATCATTGCTTAACTGTCTTAAATCCTTATCTCTTCAGGATATTTGGTTTGTTCTTTTGTCTGGGCCATCTCTTCCTGTTTCCTAGTATGGCTTGTAAATTTTTGCTGATGTCTAGGCATCTGAATATATTGGTGCATTTACTCTGATAGTTAATTTCTCTTTCTTGCCTATTGTTTTTTTTTTTTTTTTTTTCACATCTCATTTTTGATATTTGGTCCAACTTATTCTAAGTCTTTAAAATTGACCAGCTTAAGCTTTCAAAATTGGGCAGGGGATTCACTAGTGGGGCACAGATTTCCTCCCAGGGTTTGGATATAGAGAGCGGAACAGTTTTTGTTCATGCAATTTCCAGACTGGCCAGCAGATGGTGCTTGCCAACACACTTTTCCTTGGGTGTTTCAGTCTGGGCTTTCCTGTGATCCTGTGTTGACTCTCCAGATTGGAGATTCAAAGTGGGCTCTGCTGGCAGAATTCACTGAAGAAAAGCACCCCGACCTCCCCTCCCTTTTCCCTTGAAAGAGCTGACAGGGAAGAAGATGTCTGTTCCCCTCTCAGTTGGCTGCAGTGAACCAGGTTTTTACTCCAGCTTCCTATCTTGGGGGTGGGGGAGGGGAGCCCTTCCAGGCTGCCACGGGAGCTTGGTAACTCACTTTTGTCATTTCGGGTTCTTTTCTTCTGCTTGCTTTGGAAATGGTTTGCTGTTCTTTTTCTAGTTTCTCCAGTTGTTCAGTAAGATCTTTGATTTTAGCTCTTTCTTCTTTTCTAATATTGGTGTTTAGAGCTATAAATTTCCCTCTCAAGATTGCCTTCACCATAAGTTTTGATAAGTTGTGTTCTTGTTTTCTTTTGTCTCATTATATTTACTGATTTCACTTGCAATTTTTCTTTGACCCACAGATTATTTAGGAGTGTGTTGTTTAGCCTCCACACATTTGCAAATTTACCTCTTTCCTGTCTCTTATTGACTTGCAGTTTCATTCCACTATGATCTAAGAAGGTGTTTTGTATAATTTCAGTCTTTTTATATTTATTGAGAACTGCATTGTGACCTAACATGTGATCTACCCTGGAGAAAGATTCATGGACACTTGAGAAGAATGTGTAATCACTGAGTTTGGGTGCAATGTTCTGTATATGCCTATTAGGTCTAGCTTATTTATCATATTGTTCAAGTTCTCTGTTTCCTTGTTGATCTTCTGTCTAGTTGTTCTATCTAATGATGTGAGTGGGGTGTTGAAGTCTCCAATGATTATTATAGAGATGTCTTTTTCTCCCTTTGGTTTTGCCAGAATTTGCCTCATGTATTTTGGGGCACATGGTTAGGTATGTAGATATTTATGACTGTCATTTCTTCATGGTAGATTGTCCCTTTTATTAAAATATAATGGCCTTCTGTATCTCATAACTTTTTTACATTTAAAGTCTGTTTTGTCCAATATTAGTATAGCTACCCCTGTTCTTTTTTGATTACTATTTTCATGGAGTATCTTTTCCCAACCTTTCACTTTCAGCTGGTTTGTATCCCTGGGTCTAAGGTAAGACTCTTTTAGGCAGCATATGGATGACTCATGTTTTGCATCCATTCTGTTAGTCTTTATCTTTTGATTGGGGAGTTTAATCAATGATATTACTGTGAATGCATTATTTACTTCCACCATTTTATTCTTTGGTTTTCATATGTCATATCTTATTTTTGTGTATCTTTTTACTCTTTTGGTTACCCTTTCTACTATTCTTTCTTCTATACTCTCCTCCAACCTTCTCTCTCCTGTCTTTTTCTTTCAGGCCATAGGGCTTCCTTTAATATTTCCTGCAAAGGTGGATTCTTTTTTACAAACACTCTGAGTTTCTGTTTGTTTCTGAGTGTTTTAAACTCACCTTCATATTTAAAGGACAATTTTTTGGATAAAGAATTCTTTGCTGGCAGTTGTTCTCTTTCAGTATCCTAATTGTTTCATACTACTGTCTTCTCGCCTCCATGGTTTTTGATGAAAAATCTGCACTAAGTCTTATTGTGTGCCCTTTGTATGTAATGGTCTGCTTATCCCTTGCTACTCTCAGAATTTTCTCTTTGTCTTTGACGTTTGACATTCTGAGTGGTATATTTCTTGGGGTAGGTCTATTTGCATTTATTCTGATTAGGGGTACACTTCACTTCTTGGACATGTAAGAGTTGGGAAATTTTCAGCAATTATTTCCTGAAATACTTTTTATGCCCCTTTTCCCTTCTCTTCTCTTTCTGGAACTCTCATGACACGTATGTTGTTGTGTTTCACGTTATCATTCAACTTCCTAAGTCCCTGCTCTATTTTTTCCATTCTTTTCTCTCTTTGTTCTTTTCTTTCTTCAATATCAGCTTTTCTGTTTTCTGCATCACTTGTTCTTTCCTCTATCATTTCGAATCTACTGTTGTGTGCCTATATTGTGTTTTTTTAACAAATCAATTTTATTGATACATATTAATAAAGCATAAATCCATCCAAATCTAATATGTTTTTGATCTTTCCTATTGTGTCTTTCATTCTCATGAGCTCTGTTAACTTTTTTATTCAGATTTTCAAATTCTTCTTTGTGCTCACTCAGTGTCTTCTTGACATCCTTTATCTCTTTAGTCATATTGTCTTTCAACTCATTAATTTGATTTTGTAAATTTGTGTGCATCTTGTTGATTAGTTGTCTCAAATCCTCCATCTCTTCTGGGGCTTTGATGTATTCCCATTCTTGGGCCATTTCTTCCATTTTCTTAGTATGGCTTGTAATTTTTTGCTGATGTCTAGGCATCTGATTAGGTTGGTGAGTTTACTCAGATGCTCAATTTCTCTCTTTTTTTTTTTAGGTTTTAGTGGTGGGAGGCTGTGTGTTACTGCTGTTGATTTTTGTTTCAACCTGTTTTGTGTCCTTAGGATTGTCCCTGTTAGTTTGCTCTAATCTGGGACCTGGGTCCAGTAATGGTTTGCAGACCCACTTCCAAGGGCCTTGGGAAGGGAGGCTGTAAAGGCCTGAAAAAGCCTCTCTTATTTACTTTTAATTTCCTCACATACACTTCATTGGTGTACCAGCAGATGGTGCTCTTTGGCAGCCCTCTCAGTCCAGTGCCTGGTCAGAAGGTGTTTGCTGCAACAGGGACTGGATCAATGTGACAGAGTTTTCTGCCTGGATACTAAAAGCATCATAATTGAAACTTTCTCAGAGGCAGTTCTCCAACCTTTGCTGACAGCCCCCTCCCTTTTCCCAGGTAGGAAGTAATTTCATTACCCTCTGGGTCTTTAACAATCAGTCCTGGTCAATAGGGAGAGAGATTGAGAGGACTGGATCTCTTTAGTCCTTGCTGGCTCCCAAGGCAGACAATCGAGTGGGCCCCACCTGGCCTATCAGTGTTCGTGGGACACAGCAGACCAAATTTGTGGGTTAAAAGCTGAGTCAACCTTAGGCTGTGTTCCTCTCTCTCCCCTTTTCTGGGGAGGTGGATCCCAGGGTCCCCCTTTGGCTGTACTTACCAGTCCCAAGACCTGAGAATCCAAACGTATCTATAGTGTGGGGAAGGATGTTGACATTTACAGCTGTGGCTTTTAATTCACAGTTTTGCAGTTGGGATTATTTTTCTTTGTCCCTCTCTCCTCTGGGCAGTGTTTAGTCTTCCCTTGGTGTCTTAAACCCTAGAAGGGTTCCAGTCTGTTTCTCCTTGTACTCTAGCTATTTTTCTGGGAGAGAAGAGAGTCCTGTGTCTTTCTAGTCCACCATCTTCCCATAAATCCCAAAGATTTTTACACTATCCCCATTAATAATCAAGTGAAACTTTGATTTCCTTTGCTATTGTTCCTCTTGTGTGTCTCTCTAGAGACCTCCACAGGGAGAAGTGGTGAATGACATAGCAGGTGTGGGCATTGCTAGCAGGACTCTGGTTGTTGTACCAACAAATATTCCATCAACTCCCCACCTGGTACCCCCACATTCATTCCACCCCAAATAGCAACTTGGAGGAAATGCTGCCATTCATTGGGTGCACCAATGTTTGAGACTCTAGGATTTGCAAGTGTGATTGGGGGGCCACTGTTCAGGAGCAGGAGTGAAGACGTTTGCTAAGGAGTTCAATTCAGAGAGTGCCTACATTCAAATTAAAAATTCGCCTAAAAAGTATCGTGCAGAATGCATTCAGCTTAAAGCCACATATGGGTCTTTGTCTACTCTTGGTTTTTCTTTGAGAAATGTAGCCATGGATATTAAGAAAGGGATAATGACATCTTAAGCTATTTCATATTATAAAAGGGATTTAAAAATTAATGGAAGATCCATATGACTGCAACTATGGTATTTTGAAGACAAGACATACAAGAGGAAAAGAAACATAGATCAAGGGGAAAGAATGAAAGTCAGAGATTATAAAGGAATGAAAGAGTTATAAAATGGATTTCTTAGAGAATTTCAGCAAATACTTTATTAGAAAAGTAGGAGTGTGATAAGGAGAAATGATATATGCATATTTAGATGTGTCTCTACCTGTTAGTAATAATAAAAGCTATAGTTTCTTTGTCCCTGAGTCTCTTTCAGAAGTGAATATTGAACCAATGAATTTGATGGTAGATATTCACTTCCTGAAGGCAAGGCATAGATCCACAAGCTATCTTGAGATGTCTACAAGCTATCTTGAGATGTCTCCTGACTCTGGTTTCTATGGATTAAGTGTTGCACAGACTGGTGAACTTCTGTATAAATTTTAAAAAAAGCAGACATGGGTGCTTAAGTGCTGGTTCTAGGAAAGAAAAAATGGGAAACTTAAGCTTTACAGAACTGCACATACTTTCAAGTCTGTATTTCAGGATTTATTTATTTATTTATTTATTTATTTATTTATTATTTATTTTTTCTTGTGGGTAAAAATCAAAATTTTCACAATACATACCAACATTTGCAAAATGATATATAAATGTATATGCATATATGTGCATTTGTTTACAAAAATGTTATTTATGTATATATATAAATATATTTTAAGAGGTGCTTAGATACCCAAAATATTACACGGAACCCACTGGGATTCCCATGTTGCCCACCTCCCACACCTCCCACCACATCCCACACAAACATCTCCCACAAGTGTGGTCCACCACCCTCAATGGACTTACACATCCTGGGCCTTGCCACCAACCATAGACCACAGTTCACCCTGTAGACAACAGTCTCTCCCACACAGTTCTTAGTGGTATGTGCTATTTTAAAATGGCCTACATCCGTTGCCACAAAGGTACTCAGGACAACCTCCAAATCCCAAAGAAGCCCTTGTATTTCAACTGCTCATCCCCTCCCTGCCCCAATCAGGATTTATTTTGTAACATTACAAAGTTCCAGTGGGTCTTGATGGAAGTTCAGCCCAGGTTTCCTGTGTGTATATTTTGTTTCCATGGTAAGGAGATGAAAAAATTATCAGTGATGACAAGTGAAGAACACAATCCAACAAATGAGTCAGTGATGTTTAGGAAAGGAGTGGATGAAATAGAAATGAAAGAAAATATTCTCCCAATCTGAAGTGCTTTTGTTTTGGACACTCAGTGTTCAGAACAGGAGGGGTGATCTGGGAGCTTGAATAATTCTCGGTTTTTTTGTCCTTGGTACAGGCATGACCTTGGAAGATCATATTAGAGAATATGCTCTAGTGAAATATCACATCTTCAGGTTTTTTTTTTTTTTTTTTTTTTTTACAGTTTCAATGGAATATTTTATTGTAAAAGTACAGGACCCAGACCACTCAAAAATTTCTAGTCTTGGAGTTTGCAATATGATGATACATGTTAGCTTCAACAAAATTATTTCAAGCTAGCTTGGAAACATTCAGTAAAAAAGAAGGCCTTCATTAGTACAAGAATTTTCTGCAACCTTCACATAATCTCTTAGAGTCCAAAAAGTATTTTATGATAAACTCCCTTAGCCATTTCATTGTCCCTCTCTGCCCATTTATTTTTGTTAATCAATTTTAACACCTTCAAGTTATTATATCTCCTACACAAAAGCTATTCTTCTCCCTCATTCTGCTGTATTTGTTGTTTTTCTCTTCTTGTTAGAATAGATATTCAGAAGCTTTCTTTTGCAATTTATGACAATGACAAATTAGAATTCCCACTGGGTGTCAACTGCTTGGGTAGTAGGATCTTAGGGCAGCTTTGAGGCTCTTGCTTCTTTAAGAAATAGGAAAAGCTGGTCTCAACCTAAAATTCGAGTGAGTCTCTGAAAACTCATTTCTGTGAAGAGGTGGTAGAACAAGTAGTAGTGTTTGTGCTGCTACTACTCAGGGTCATCACCTAGAACTCTCAGTAGCCTCCTTAGACTACGAGGAGGTTTAGGAGAATACTCCGGCATTCTCCTCCATCTTTATCAAGTTAGTGGTTTGGAAGATAATGTCACTTTAGATGTTATCCACCATTGCTTATTCTTTTTCCTGATTTTTAAAAAATTTCCTGTACTTACATTTTATTATTTGTAATGTTTCTTGAAAGAAGCAAAAGTTTAGGTCAATATATTTCCCAATTCCCTATATTGTATTATATTAATTATATTTTATTATTATATTATAATTTTATACGTGTTTTTTTTACTCGGCAATTCCACTTGTAGGAATTTTATTCTACAGTAAATCCACTTGTAGAAATTTCATTGTAGAAAATATACACACACACACAATATGATTGAACAAGGCTAATTGTGTCAATATTACAATGAGAAATAATTCACATACCCTTAAGTATCATTTGAATATTGTGAATATATTATACATGCACACAATGTTTAAAAGGAGCAAAAACATATTCTATGTAGGTACATACTTAATGTTAAAATATTTATTGAGACTTTTTATGTAATGTAATTCTCCTCTAACAGTAATTTATGTGGAACCAATACATAGAGGAACATTTATTTTTATTTTTTGGTACCAGGGGCTGGAGATTGAACCCCAGACCGCATATGGGGGAAGCCAGTGCTCAACCACTGAGTCACATTGGCTCTCCTGAATTGTTTTTTCCATTTGTTTGCAAACTCATGAAAAGCAGCAATAGCAGTCACTTTCTGGCAAACTCCAAGTCCAGAATCCAGAAATTCACTTAAAAAAAAAAAAAAGATTTATTCAATTTATTTATTTATTTATTTTTCCCCATCCCCTTGTTGTTTTTCACCTTGTTGTTTTTCACTTGCTGTTCGTCTTCCTTGTTTCTTTAGGAGGCACTGGGAGCTGAACTAGGGACCTCTGGTGTAGGAGGGAGGTGCCTAATCACTTGAGCCACCTCAGTTCTCTGCTTTGTTGTGCCTCATTATGTTTTTCCTCCCCGCATCTCTTGTTGCATCATCTTGTTGCATCAGCTCATCGTGCCTGTCCATTGCTTCAGCTTGCTGTCATCTTTAGGAGGCACTGGGAACCTTTGCTCCCTGCTTTGTTGTGTCTCTCATTATGTTGTCTCTTCTTGTGTCTCTTGTTGTGTCAGCTTGCCACACCTGCCTGTCATGCCAGCTCACTGTCTTCTTTAGGAGGCATCGGGATCCGAACCAGTGACCTCTCATGTGGTAGTCAGGGAGTCTAGTTGCCTGAGCCACATCTGCTTCCCCAGAAATTCCTTTTTATACTGTGAAAAGTAGGCAGCACTGAGCATGGTTAGGACACAGCACAGCAATCATTGGGATGCAATGATTACCCATCCAAAAAGAGTGATGTTGGTGTGTTCAAAGCAGGTTGCTTTTCCTTCCCTATTACAATTAATCTTTTCATTAATTTCTTATTCCTCTTCACATATTCAGGGCACAGCATATTATCTTTTATGTCTGTGGATGGGAAAGTTCAGGCTGGTAACAGGAAGAAAGAGATCATCCTCTTGAGAGTGTCAGATACCCAGACCTGCCCTGCACAGAACTGCAGGCGAACCCAACCCTTTGAGTCTGCAGGGAGAACTCTTCCATGGACCACACACCATCTGACACCAGAGGCTTGCAGCAAGAAGGTCTCAATAGAAATAGGAATGGGAGATGAATTCAAGGTCTTTGGCTGAGCTGCTCTTGCAGCAATTCTTGTCCATGATGCCAATTTTGCCTCCTGAGCTGAACTTATCACTTCAACTGTATTACTCTCTTCCTCTTTCTCCCTTCTCTTAGAACTTTTCTGATCCTTTGCTGTCTTGGTCACTACCTTGCATTTCTTGGAGCATGTTTGCAACTTAGCCTCCTGTGGTGTACCAGGAATATTCTATTTTTGCTCAGGGTAAGCATGTTGCTGGAGCCTCAGATAAGCCTCTATTTTCTGGCCATTGGTACTCAAATTAAATTGTTGGCACCACTTCCTCAAAGTGTCCCAATGTATCTTATTAACTGGAGGCAAAATGGTCATCAAGGGAAGCACTGGTTCTTTTTAACTAGGTTTTCAGCAAGCTTTGAATTGCTTGTTTATTTGAAGAAGATGAACTTTATCCTTTTTCCTAGATTTCTTTACTTTAACTTCTTCAGTTGAAGTACTTGGTGCCATTTGATGCTCCTCTTGAGGTTCCCCTTTTACTGGAACTAATGTGATTACCACATGTGCCTCATCTAATGCCTCCTTAAAGACATTCTTTTTTTCTCAAACCCAAAGACTTCTGAATTATAAACTGGATGTGATTTAAGTTGTTCACTTGGCATAACTTTGGCATCAATGGCATTTCTTTTTTAAGACACTTTTAGCATGTTGACATGACATAGCCTCTATTTTGGGGCAGAGACTACATATCTTTAAAAATGAGATCTGTCTTTTAATTATGAAGAAGGTTGTATCAGAAATGCCTATCCTTGCAGATGAGTTATATGTAGGAGGAAGTAGATGTTCACAGCAAGGAAATGAGTAGAAGGCCCAATGATTGAAGAAAATGAGTAATTAGTTAGCCTGGGTGGGTCCTCCTGAAGAGTCATCCTGTTAGCTAGCAGCAATTAAGCCAGCTCCTGCTGTGGTCACAATTTTGTACTAAGGGTCATGGGTCTCTATAGGAGATATGGATCAGAGCTATTCAGTGTCCATGAACTGTTTGTTACTGATCCGTGATGGGTTAAGTACAGATGTCAAGAATAAGCATTAGAAATTTCCATAGAAGTTTGACATTGCCATGACATTCCAGCTTGGGATCAATTGTCTTGTTTCACGGAATTGGTATAAACCAGTTCATGTATTGTAAAACTTGCATGTGTCAGGCGAGTTTGGAACTACATATAGGTCTGTGACAGATTAGAAATACAAATATAACATGGTGGTCCTTCCCCGCAAATAGCTGGAGAGTACTGATGTTGGTGAGCCTGTCTCTGGCAGGTTTCCTCTGTTTGGATGGATAAGTAAAATCTCACAAAACACAAGAATACACATGCAAAGAAAGTGACTTGAAGAGCTTCTCCAAAGGAACAACCTACAACTTTTGTTGATAAACCAGCAAATAGAGTACTTAAGAGTTCATAGAATTTACCAGAGAAGAAATGAGGAAATCTGACACTTTATTGAAAAGATAGCAACAATAATCTGGAAGAGGATCATGAGGTTTATGTGCCAACTATGAAACTTTTATAGGACAGTAGCCACCTGCTCTGTCGACCTTGAAACCAAACACCTTTCTTTAACAAAAATGACATGAGAGAAATACATCATGATGAAAACGGTTGAAATAAAGTTTGACCCTCTTAGTAACTAAATTAGAACAATGCAATAATTGCTTCTAAACTAAAGAGAAAACTTTGTTCTTCTCCAGGAATACATCCTTAGTACACCTTGGAGCATATTATCATACACTGCTTACATACTTGAAATTGCTCTCTACTTTTTCTTCTAATGTTTCTTTTACTCAGTACTAGAATGTAAACTCCCCATGAGCAAAGATTGTGAATTTCACTTCTTGTACTACGTATCATTTTAAAAAAATCACATTATTACTCATTTTCTAGGTATATAATAAATGCTTCTAATATCAATGGGATTACAAATGTATCATTACTATAGCAGGAAGAGCCCTAAGGCATAACTTAGATTCCAGACTCAACACTGCCAGATGCTGGTGATGTGACCTTGGGCAGGTTAGTTGACCTATACTGATCTTTGATTTTCTCATTTACAAAATGCTATAACAATTCCTGCTTTGTTTAACCACAGGATTGCTTGAAGAGTCACGTTACTAGAACTTAAAATGGTTTTAAAATTCTAAAATATTATTGTATGGGCAGTAGCTTTTACATAATTTTATAATGCGCTCCCCCCCACCCTTTAAACAATGAAGTTAACCATTTCATTCCAAATGAACTAGAGCCAAAAGTTGAATGTAACTATAAAAACAAATCAAAACAACAGCAATTTTACGTAGCCTTGGCCAAACTTCTTTATTTTAGGGCTCAATAAACTCAGAATTTTTTTTTGTGTGTGAGATAATTAGGGATCTTATAATAGGATGCTAGGGCCTCTGATTTAATGAAGTATATGCTGTAAACCCTTCTAGCATGAAAGTAATGAGAAACAGTCTCATGTTGGGTCATGGGAGGGATTAAATACAATGAACCCTCTTCAGTAGCGAAGCACTGAAATAGGAATAAATATGTATTTTTTGGACAGATTGCAATAAAATTCTCCCCAGTGTAAATATAAACTCTACCTCAAAAGGGAGTTGGGAGATTAAAAGATAAACCTCAATGTTTATGAACCACTCTTGAGTTCCTCTGTGAAAAATACTTTATTTAGAAAATCTACAATTATGATACATAACTTTTTATAGAGTAATTTTGGCTAAAAATGTGAACTTTGTATAGCTTACATTAGGATCCAGGAGAAATCATCACAGTGACAGTTTTAAAATACCTATTTCCATTTCTAATCTTGTGAAACTCTAGCATTTCTAGTAAAAGAGATATTTACATATGGTTAAAATTAGTATGATGCTATTAATCAAATACAAAAGGAGAAGTTTACAGTTTACTAAGGAAAATCATTCAAAAATGCTGCCTTCCAAATATAACTTGATATTTTGTTGTCAAAAGATAAGGAAGGAAGCCTTCTGTGGAAATAAGATGGTCTGTATATATTTATATAAAAAACCTCATACAAAGCAGAATAATAAAAATTGTGTGGTAGACAATAAGATTATTATAGGAAGTGGGAATACTTTTTGTTCCTGTCAGTATCTGTAAACTAAAATGAGCACATTTTGAGCATGTTCTTCATTTACTATTCTGCCATAATAGAAAATGATAGTCTTTCTTTCAATAAAAGTACTAGCTATTAAGAAACATGTAAAAAGAAAGCTCTCATCTCAAGTGTTGAGCACCAGAAGCACATTATTCCCTGGATTTGAAAATGGGGTGTTCTTATTAATAGAGGTTTTTGGCTAACCACAATTGAAATGCTGGACAAGGAAGGTTGTGTGTCTTTGAGAGAAGAAGAGAATGAGAGAGAGGAAAGATTGAGAAAGACCTAACACTTGACTGAGACCCAGGTTCCTGGTCATTTTACAGAACAGTTGCTTTTGGTGTTGTCCTTATCCTTTTGCTTCTGTAGGCCTTGATTCTGCTTTACTCCTTGACTACTTTTCAAACATAGGGTTTATGAAAAAAAAAATGTGCATGGGATGAGAAATGAGCAAGAGAATCGTGAAAAAATCTTGGTGCCATAAAGAACCTAGAGGAACATTTATTAATGGGTTTATTTAAATGGTCATGCAGTTTTAATTTTTAGATCTACTTTTAGATATAGCAGGACCAAATCATTAAACAAAATGGGACCCATTACACATAAATTCCTCCTATAAAGTTGAAGCAAGTTGATAAAATTAATAAGATAGATTACGAAAACTTCAAGCATCTCAGAGGTCTAAGATAAATTTCACCAAACAAGCAAACTTACAACAACAAACCAAACCAAACCAAACCAAACCAAACCAAACCAAACCAAACCA
>JAKSZT010053813.1:9800144-9815147 GCA_026826555.1 Tolypeutes matacus
CAAACCAAACCAAACCAAACCAAACCAAACCAAACCAAACCAAACCAAACCAAACCAAACCAAACAAAAAAGCCCACAACAAAAACAAATTAAATTTGTTTTTTCTCCCAGTTCAATATATTCAGAATCCATTGACAACTAAAATAATTATTTTTAAAAAGCTTTGAAGCTTAATGAAGATAAAAGAACTGTGTACGAACCAGTGAGGAAACAGTGGGGAAGGATTAGAGGTATTTCAGAATAATCTCTGGAGATCTCATTAGTGTTACAAAGGTCGAAAATCCCTCTTAGTCAAGTCTACAGAAATAAGTAATGTAGTTTGAAGCAGCTTAAGTGAGACTCAAATATATATTATCAAAGCTTTGATAGGATTTTTTTCATTTTTATGGAAAATAATTTAAAAGGTTATTTGTGTTTATTTAGACCCAAAAGGAGCACTTGTTATATAATTGATCTCATCTGATAAAAGTTTATGCAGGGAAGGCTTCACATTTCATGATCTCAAAACAATCTCATGTCACAGACACCTTCTACATGGTACATATTACTTGTTGGTGCCCAAAGAAATCACCATGGCATATGCAAGTGTTTTAAGAAAAACTGCTAAGAATTCATATGTGGCATAGAAGGGGGAATCCGTCTATGACTGGAATGAGAAATACCAGGCTGTGAGGAAACAGCTGGTATATCTAGTATTTGTACAGTGGCAGAAGTTGTTCTTGAATTGGGAGTAGGTGGTATTTTGACGTTCAACGGACATAAAACTATAAACAATATGCACTTTGTTGTTGCTGTTTTTGCTAGTACTTTCCTAGCATTCTTCCTTTTATTAACTTGTTTTGGACCATGGATTCCTTTGTTGCTTATCTGGGAAAGAGAGAGAATTCTTTTCTTAAATATATGATGATTTTTTTGCAAAGAGCTAAGAATATTTCCTGACCTTCCAGCAGTGAGGATGCAGAGATGAAAACTGGGATTCTCCTGACAATTCTGGAAAGGCTAGCCAGCTACTAAAGATTAGCTCTGGGTCCTTAAAAAATAGTTTCTTTTTTTAGTAGGATGATGTATTAATACATTTATTCTGACATGTTCAGGCGTCATGCTGGCTGTTAAAAGAATGCAATCCATATTTTTAAAATTTTCTGACCAAGAAGAAGAGAGACAATGGTGGAGCAGCTTAGGCATATAGGAGTAGACTGATTAATTTTCTTGTCAAGAGTGGAAAAAGAACCTCCATTGGCATGTGTTCTAGTTTGCCAAAGGGCTACCCATGCAAAATACCAGAAATCTGTTGGCTTTTATAATGGGGATTTATTTGGGGGTAAAAGCTTACTGTTCCAAGGCCATGAAATGTCCACTTTAAGGCATCAACAGAGATGCTTTCTCACCAAAGTCAGCTAGTTTTGATCCTGTCGTTTTGCTACCTGATGAAGCAAGATGGCCGCTGACCTCTGCCAAGATTTCATCCTTCTCCTCTGGCCTCACCATCTCCTCTTGGGCTGCTCTGTGGGCCCAGCCTCTTGGGGTTCATACTTAAGTGATCCTGTAGTCCTCTCTCTCCTGGAACAGGGCTTGTCTCCTAGGGCTTCTGTACTTGCAGCTCAGCTGTGGGCAAAACTGGAGTCTTTTCTCTAACATGGAAGAATCAAATATGACAGTTCCCTTTTTCCTGTGTTTGAAAAATAATTTCAAAATAAAGGATTGTATAAAAACAATGTATGATTTTTTTCCTCTTTAGTGTTTCTGTATCCTCTAAAGTTGCCATGATAATCACGCAGAATTAATTTATAGTGCTGGATTGAAATGACATGATGCCTTTGTTAAAACAAAACAAAACAACAACAAAAAAACCCAAACAAACTATCCCTGTTTTGTTTTAGCTTTATAAAAATTAAAGAGTCAGGAAAAACAACATTGAAATTGTATTTTTGATGATGTCTATTTTATTTTGAGGTTTTGTTATAATACATGATCTAAATATTTCCCATTTTTCTTAGTCTCTGCCTCAAAGCTTCTGCTGCATCTATTTATCTAGTCCTAGAACCATAGAAAATAAGGGATGTTTGCTTCTTTTTCTTTTTCTTTTTGGAGCAGAAAAATAATTACCATGTAATGTAATAATAATGAAAGATGAAAATCAGTTTTACGTTTATTCAATATGGTCATAAACCTGCTATGAAACATTTGATGATTCAAATATCTTGTTTTTCTCCCCTGAGATGGCTCCCTTGTCTGTTTTGCTCATTGTTTGTGCTCATTGTCTGTTTGTTTTCTTTAGGAGGCACCCGAACTGAACCTGGGACATACCATGTGGGAGGCAGATGCTCAACTGCTTGAGCTGCATCTGCTCCTTTCTCGTTTTTTTTGTTTTTGCTCATTGTCTGCTCATTGTTTGTTTGTCTTCTTTAGGAGGCACTGGGAACTGAACCCGGGACCTCCCAAGTGGGAGGCAGGCACTCAATTGCTTGAACCACATCCACTCCCTGATTCAAGTGTCTTAATATTTTGTACAGTCAATAAAAGAATTATACAGGTGGGATCTTTCCTTTTTCCTTTCCGATTTTCTGCTGGCCTTTCTCTACTTCTCATTCAATTTCCTTTAGTGCTTTCTAGTGTTTTGCAGGAAATTGCTTTAAATGTTTCTATATGAGAACAAAATAGTTAAAAATAATATTTGTTTCCATTACAAAGAAATATGTTCCCATAACTTTGGATAAAAACAGAAAAATTTACAGAAGAAAATTATAATCACACTCCTTCCATTAGCTAGAGATAATCCTAGTTGACATTTGCCTCCTAGTCTTTATTCATATGTAAAATATAAATTTATTCATAATATATTTTTATTCATAGAATTTATATACATGCACATAAATATTATACATCATAGTTGAGTTAATTTTGTTATATATGTTTTTAATCCTTTTGTGCTAGATTAAAACAGCCACAGATTCTTTGCCACTGTTCCCATTGAGAGATGGAATCTATTTTCCCTTCTCTGGTAGATTGAGTTATGTATTCCAGCAAAAACATGCTCTTAATCTTAATCCATTCTTATGGGTGTGAACCCATTGTAAATAGGACTTTTGAAGATGTTAATTCCAGTTAAGATGTGGCCAACTGAATCAGGATGGATCTTAATTCTATTACTGGAGGCCTCATAGAAAAAAGCCATGGGGAGGAGCCTAAGCCAGAAGTGAGAGGTCAGAAGGAACCCAGAAGCAAAAGGAGAGGATGTCACCATGTGATGGAAAAGCCAAGGGATTGCTGGCCAGCTGCAGTGCTGTGGTCCTGGGGGGGAGCAAGCCTTCCAGCCCCCAAAATCCTGAGACAATAAACTCTTGTTGATTAAGCCAACCCATTGTGTGATATTTGTCATAGCAGCGTGGGAAGAAAGACACCATCCCTGGAATCTAGGCTGTTCCTAGGACGTGCTTTGACTAGTAAAATGCAGCAGAAGTGAAGTTGTGTAATTTCTCAGGCTAGGCCTTGATAGATATGCAGCTTCTACTTTTGCTTCTTGGAACATTTCTTCTTGGGTTCCAGCCCCCGTGCCATGTGGAAGTCTCAGTCGACACCCTGGAGAGGCTCATGTGGAGGAGAATCAAGCGGCACGTTTGTGAATGAGGCCATTTTGGACCTTCCAGCTGTCCCAGAATTCCATCCAATAATATGTGAAGTGGAGAAACACCCAGTCAACTCACATAACTGTGAGAAATAGTAAACTGTTATTGCTTTAAAGGCATTGAGTTTTGGGGGCGGTTTGTTAAATGGCAATCTAACAGACATATTCATAAATATCTTCATGTTCTTAAAAATTGTACAGACAAAACTTTAAAGGTTCCATAACATTGCATCATTTGTATGCATTATAGTTTACCATTTGTTTATTATGAAACATTTAAGCATTTCTTATTCTTCTCTATTATAAATAATGCTATGAAATAATATTTTTATGCATAAACTTGAGGATCCAATTAGGATTAATTCCTAGAATTGAATATCCAGAAAGGGAATTATTGCTTCATATAATGTGAACCTTTATCAGACCCTTGGTGAAGAGTTTTAAATTGCTTTCCATAAATGTTGGACAAATAAACACTGCCTTAACAGAATGTCAGAATATGTGTTTCTTTACACCTTATCAGCACTGAAAATAAGCATTTACAAAACAAAACAATAAAAATAAAGCAATAACAACACCGAACTATCATGCTAATTTGATAGGCAAAAAGTGTTATCTTGTTTTAAATTGTAATTCTTTCCCAGTGAAGTTAAACTATTTGAATATTTGATAACCTCTTTCTATTTCATCATTATCGAATTATTAATATCATTTACCATTAAAATTGTAGAATTAGTAATTTTTCTCACTGATTCATAAGAGCTCTTTGTTTTTAAGGATGTTCATTTTTTATGTTTCTGGCAAATATATTTTTTTAAGACTTCATTGTTTGCCTTTTAATTTTGTGTTTCTTTTTTTTTTTTTTTTTTTTAAGACCAACACATGTAGGTTTAATGGATGTTCAACAAAGATGCCAAAGCAATTCAGTGAGGAAATAAAGTCTTTTCAACAAGTGGTCTGTAACAAAGTATTTGTTTGGGAATATAAGTAACTAACCTTAACACTCGAATCATGTGGTAATTTTTTATTTATGTAAGTTTTAAATTTTTATTCACTCAAGTTTGTTGGCTTTCCTTTATGATGACTTTCATGACCTTTAAATTTAAATATTCCTTCTAGCATAGCATATTTAATCATTTAGGAAAAAATAATTTACATTCCAAGTAGTTGGGTGTTTTAAAACTTCTGCTATTTCTCTCCCTCTCTTTTCTTTTCTCTTTCTTTTTTGTTTTTGTATTCCTTTGGAAACTTGTTCTATATGATTTGTGCTTTGTTTGGAAAGTTGACGTTTTCTTTATGACTGTCATGATCTTGTTTTGTAAATGTTTGATTTATAGAAGCATTTGCCATTTCTGGGGTTGCAAAGTTCAGTATGTATTAATGTAACCTTGTTATGTAGTTCAATTCTTCTATGCCCTTATTTATTTCTTATTAAATTGATTTGTCATAGATTGATAGTGGTGTGTTAAAATATCTCATGATTGTATAACTGTCATTTCTCCTTTCATTTATAACTGTTTTTACTTTATACATTTTGATGTCATGTTGTTTAGTGCAAAAGATTCATGGTTTTGTTTCATTCATTCAGCATTTCTCAAGCACTGGAGATCAAAAGATAAGTCATGGTCATTCCTCCAAAGAACTCACACCCCAAAAGAGATGATGATAATACAGTGGGGGTGGAGAGGTGGAGAGAAACCCAATTCGCATTGGATGGAGAGAGTATAGCAAGACTTCCTCAAGGAAATATTACCCCTGTGGAGACATAGTCTTCTTATGAATTGCACCGTTTAGTCCAATGAAGTGATCTTTTTTATGCTGTTTAATGATTTTCATCTTGAATTCTACTCCATTTCATAATTTTTCCACCCCTACATTTTCATTCTTTTGATTTTGTGTGTTTTTGCCTGATATAGCTTTGTCCTGTATAGCCCATCCTTTTATTTTATAACCATTTGTCTTTTGTAACCTGCATGTAATTGGATTTTCTTTTGTAACTCAATCTGAGATTCTGCCTTTTAGTAAAATAAGCACTTAATTCATTTAATAAGCATGTATGGAGGTCCTAAGTCTGGACATAAAATGGCAAAGACAATCAGTCCTCAAGGAGCTCGCAGTTCATTGCAGGAATGGCAAATAAATAAATGGACAAAGCATTAAGGGAGCCCAAAGGACCAGTCCCCAGTCTAGACATAAGCTTGAGCCTTAAAAAATAAGTAGGAGTTATATTTTAGAAGAAGGACACAGAACATAGTGTGTCCAAAGGCCAAGCCATGAGAGAGAGCATGGTTCATTTTAAGAAGTGTACGTCGTTCAATACAAGTGGATCACTGAAAGTGTGAGGTTATGGGAGTGGTGGGAGCTGTGAGAGATGGAGCTAGAGAGAAGGATGGGGGCAGATCATGGAGGATCCTGTAAGAAGGTTTAGCTTTATTCAGAAGATTCTCAAGAGTCATTTTAGGTTGGTGAGTGACATGACTGGATTTGCTTTTGAGTGACTCATTTAGTAATAGCATGAAGAATAGATAGGATGGGGGCTAGTGTGGAAGCAGAGGGACAAAATAAGAGATTGTTGTAATAGTTCCCTAGGAGAGAATAATAGAGTGGCATTTAAGATGAAAAAACTTTGTCAGAGTCTAAAGATACCAATAAAGTAGCATCACCAGGACTTTATGATTGATTGGACATGGAAGATTAGGGAGACTGAGTCAAGACTAATACTAATTTCTCCTTCACCACCCACCCACTACCCCAAAACCTTGGGAAACTGGATGAATAGTGGTGCCATTCATTGGCATGAGAAATACTGGAGGGGAAACTGATTTTGGAATTTTTTGAGATGCTGAGTTTAAGGTACTTGTAGGATATCTAAGTGGCTTGTCTAGCAGGCAGTTGGCTATAGGTTCTGGAATACAGGGTAGAGCTGTGAGGTATAAGCATAAGGTTATGAGTCAGCAACACAGAGGGTGAAACTGAACACTTGGAGGGGAAGGGAACCACCTAGGTGTAGAAGGAGAAGGGAAAAGGGCCTAGAATTCTAAACCACTAATTTTGTTGTCATAGCTAATATATTTGACTTCTGTCTTCTTGCTCTATTTTATGCTTCCTTCCTGATTTATTTTTCATCTTTTCTTATATGAATTTTTACTTAGGATATTTTGATTGCAAGGAATAGAGAACTCTTCAAGTTATCTCAAGTACTAGGGGCTTTATCATTGGAATGAGAAATACTGAGGAGTTTAGTCATGTAGGCAAGCCTCCAGGAAAAGTAAAAACCATAGTATTACAAGGCCAAGTGGCGAGTAAACCTGGATCCTGGGCAGTTTTACAGACCCAAGCAGCAGAAAGTCTAAGATGCTTACTTGGACTAGCTACCATCACCTAACAGCAATGATTACTCCTAGTTTCTGTTATCACATACTAAACTTGTTTTTTATTTGACTTGCTCAAGGCCCCCCCCCCTTTTTGTGGGTACCGGGAATTGAACCGGGGACCTCATACACTGGCTCTTACTCCAGGCTCCTTTCATTGAAGCTTTTAGTTTTAGTTACAGCTCCTCACTGCATGATTATTTCTGTAACTTCAAATTGCAATTTGAGACATCAGGACTCAAGCCAATTCGGCTTATTTTCAGTGGTAAAGAGCTCTTGGTCCTAATATATCCCCTAAGGCACCAGGCATTCTCAGGCATCCATGGTTCTCAGTTTCCAATCCCTTGTAAAATCTGTTACTGGATGCTCACCCCTGTGTTCTTGACCCCTTAGGGGATATAGGAGAGAGAATGCTAAGGCATGCAAAATCTCAGGGCAAACAATATGTTACACAATATATTTGGTTCATAGTAACGCATTCATACAGTATTTGTCCTTTTGTGTCTGGCTTGCTTCACTCAACATAATGTCCTCCAGGTTCATCCATGTTGCCATATGCTTTATGACTTCACTTCTTACAGCTGCATAATATTCCATTGTGTGAATAGACCACAGTTTGTTTATCCATTCATCTGTTGATGGACACCTGGGTTGTTTCCAACTTTTGGCAATGGTGAATAAAGTTGTTATGAACATCGGTGTGCAGATGTCTGTTCGTGTCACTGCTCTCAGTTCTTCTGGGTATATACCCAGTAGTGGTATTGCAGGGTCATGTGGCAAGTCTATATTCAACTTCTTAAGGAACTGCCAAACAGTCCTCCATAGTGGTTGTACCATCCTGCATTCCCACCAACAGTGAAGAAGTGTTCCTAACTCTCCACATCCTCTCCAACACTTGTAGTTCTGTCTTTTTAATAGTGGCCATTCTGATAGGTGTGAAATGATATCTCATTGTAGTTTTGATTTGCATTTCCCTAATCATGTGTGATGTTGAGCATTTCTTCTTGTGTTTTTTTGCCATTTGTATTTCTTCTTCGGAGAAAAGTCTACTCATGTCTTTTGCCCATTTTTTAATTGGGTCATTTGTATTTTTGTTGTTGAGTTGTAACATCTCTTTATATATCCTGGATATTAAACCCTTATCAGATATGTGATTTCCAAATATTTTTTCCCATTGAGTTGGCTGCCTTTTCACCCTTCTGACAAAGTTCTGTGAGGTGCAAAAGTATGTAATGTTGAGGAGGTCCCATTTATCTACTTTTTCTTTTGTTGCACGTGCTTTGGGTGTAAGGTCCAAGAAACCACCACCTACTACAAGGTCTTGAAGATGTTTCCCTACATTTTCTTCTAGTAGTTTTATGGTACTGGCTTTTATATTTAGATCTTTGATCCATTTTGAGTTGATTCTTGTATAGGGAGTGAGATAGGCATCCTCTTTCATTCTTTTGGTTATAGATATCCAGTTCTCCCAACACCATTTGTTGAAGAGACTGTTTTTTCCCATTAGCGTGGGCTTGGTAGGTTTGTCAAAAACCAGTTGACTGTATAGGTGAGGGTATATTTCTGGATTCTCAATTCTATTCCACTGATCGATATGTCTATCTTTATGCCAGTACCATGCTGTTTTGACCCCTGTAGCTTTGTAATACGTTTCAAGATCAGGCAGTGAAATTCCTCCCACATTGCTCTTCTTTTTTAGAATGCTTTTGGCTATTCGGGTGCACTTACCCTTCCAGAAGAATTTGGTAATTGCCTTCTCTAATTCTGTAAAGTAAGCTGTTGAGATTTTGATTGGTATTGCATTGAATCTATAAATCAGTTTGGGCAAGATTGGCATCTTCATGATATTTATTCTTCCAATCCATGAATACAAAATGTCTTTCCATTTGTTTAGGTCTTTTAAAATTTCTTTTCGCATTGTTTTGTAGTTTTCTGCATATAGGTCCTGTACTTCTTTGGTTAAATTAACTCCTAGGTATTTGAGTCTTTTTGTTGCTATTGAAAATGGAATTTTCCTCCTGATTTCCTCCTCAGGTTGTTCAGTACTAGTGTGCAAAAACATTACTGATTTTTGCATGTTGATCTTGTATCCTGCCACTTTGCTGAACTCATTTATTAGTTCAAGTAGATTTGTTGTGGATACTTCAGGATTTTCTAAACATAGGATCATGTCATCCGCAAACATAGAGAGTTTTATTTCCTCTTTTCCTATTTGGACCCCTTTAATTTTTTTGTCTTGTCTCATTGCCCTAGCTAGAACTTCCAGTACAATGTTGAATAACAATGGTGACAGTGGGCATCCTTGTCTTGTTCCTGATCTTTGGGGGAAAGCTTTCAACCTTTCCCCATTGAGTATTATGTTGGCTATGGGTTTTTCATATATGCCTTTTATCATGTTGAGGAATTTTCCTTTTATTCCTATCTTTTGAAGTATTTTTATCGAAAAAAGGATGTTGGATTTTGTCAAATGCCTTTTCTGCATCTATTGAGATGATCATGTGGTTTTTTTCCTTACCATAACATATTAATCTTTCCATTATATGTTGAGGATCTCAAATGCTTGAATTTTATGTATCAAACAGCTGCAAGCTAAGTAATAATTTAGAGGGCCTCAAAACACTATAGAGGAAAATATAAAATAGAGTAGAGTGGACTAAGGGGGGAGAGGGAAAGGTGAAAATTTAAAAGATGTATTTTAAAACAAAATGTGTTCTATATGGATATATGAAAATACAGATAAATGAACATAGTAATAAAAAAAAAATCACTCACAATCTCATAGTCTGCAGAGGTCCTTAGTGTATGTACCCTTTTAGGATCCCCCTCCCTTCTTTTCATCCTTTTTTCATAAAAAGATCTTAGCGTATATTTTTAACTTTTTTCAAATGTAAAAATATATTGTAACTATCTTTCCATGTCAGGAAAAATATTTCTTTAGCATCTTCATAATCGGCTTGTAGAATTCCACATGATAGGGATGTACCATCATTCTCCATTTTTGGATCTCTGAATTACCTAATCTTTCACTGGTGGCATGATTTGCTTTACATTTCAGAAAGATCATGCGAGTAGCTTACAGTACAATTTAACTCTGCCATCTCCTAGCTCAGGTGCCCTGGGCAAATCACTTAACTTCTCATCGTCTCATTCTCCTTATTATAAAGTAAAAATTGTAATAGCAATCATAATCATTAAACTAATTTTTATTGAAAGCCTGTGATGCAGCAGGCACAGGGCCAAGCGCTGTTTTCGTGCCTCTCACCATTTAAGCTTTATTATACATGAGTAGGTGCCATGAGTATTACATACTACAGAGGGGGGCACTGAGGTTAAAGGTCTTACCCAAGGTCATGAAGCCAGTAAGTGGTAGAGCCAGGACCATACCTGCTACAGAGGGTTTCTCTGGAGATGAAATGGGAGAATGTATGTATGCAAAAGTCCTTTTAAAACTGATTTTTCTGTGTTAACACTGAAATGACTCCTGCAGTTCTCACTGGGGAAAGAAAGGAGTCACTTGAAGGTTTAGATAGTTTTTATTTTTAGAATAAAAAATAACTTTCCAAAGCTCAGTTCTGATCACATCACTGCCTTACTTAAATACACGCAATGACTTGCCTGGGATGGATGGGATTAATTACACACACCTCACTGGAATTCATAGTTTGTCACAGAACAGTTCTGACAATTGACTTTTGCTATCCAACTCATCTGCTCCCCATTTCTTATGCCACAGCCAAAGTGGACCCCCCATGCTTTTCTGAATATGCCAAGCTATCATTTCTTGTTGTCTTTGTACATGTTTTACCCTGTGGCTGGAATAGTCTCCCCAGTCTCTAATTATTGATATCCTTCAAAATTATTAAAATGTCATAGTGACTATGAAAGCCTTTCTGGTATCTACAAATGAGTATAAATTTTCAATTCTGGTCTAAATTGACACTTACTGTACTGTGAATATTTTTTATTGTGAGTATTTTGTTCTGATTTGTAGGCTCCTTAATGTCAAGTTCAACGTCTCACTCATTTTTGTATCACTTTAGAGACAGAGATAAAAAAAACAACAACTGGAAGACTGATATATCAGTGTGTGTATGTGTATGTATGTGTATGAGAGAGAGAGAGAGAGAGAAAGAGAGAGACAGAAGGAGATAACTGGGGGAGACAGTGGTTCATTTAGTTAATTTCTTTCATGCAGTACCCAAACTAATTATTAAACAATTTATCCTGTGAATTTTGGTTTAGGAATGATATATTTTTTTACCCTAGAGAAATCAAAACCAGAAAATGCCAAGCCAAATAAGGATGAGAAAAGTTACTGTTACTTAGATGTATTTAAAATCTAGCCCAGTCCTGCCTGTCCAATCCAACCCAGCTCAGCCAAGCAATCTTACTTGACTTTTCACTGATCCTCTTACAATTTGTAACAATAAAGGGCCCCATAACGAGAGAAAGCTTTTTCAAGTCTGTCTGTATCTTATTTCAAATAAATGGGCACAGGATGGACTGATTAAATTACTACCACTTACAGTAGCAAGCAAGCTTCCTATTCACTTACAGAGAATGAATAATGCTTCCTTTATTTTCTGCCTATAACTTTGCCCAGGAAAAAAAAAAAAAAACAAAAAAAACACAAACACACATAAGATGACCTTGCTCACCTTTCTTTCCTTTACCTATTTGTTTCAGAAATCCCTTCTTCAGGGAAATTTTCTTTCTGAATTTTGATAACGTGACATCAGTTTTAAGCCTGAGAGGATCATTGTAAACAGTTTTGGACCTCTAAGATGGGAAAAGATAGAGATAGAGAGTTAGATAGATAAAGAAACAAAGAAAAAATAAATGTCAAAAATTGTCAAAGTTGCATAGAGTCAATGCAAGAAAAAATAATAGTGAAAATGTTTAGCTTTGTATGCTATGTGGACTGCATGTGGACTTTTTTTTTTAACATTAAGAAAACCTTTTCTGTTTTTATCACAGTTACAAAACCTGCATGAAGTAAACATAGAGCTTATGGTGAATACTCTGGTAACTTCCACCCATGAAGGGATCTGAACTTTGCCAGCCTCCCCTGCCAATTCCCTCCTTGTATCCTTTCCCTTCACTTCTCTGTCCTTCCCCACCTCAAGGGTAGATCCTTTATCTTCATTTCATAGTGCTCACCTGCTTACTTTTCTTTGTAGTTTATCCTTCAAATGTATGTCTCAAAATACACTTTCACTTTGTGTGTTCTAAAAAATCATTCCTTTCAGGTTTCTTTTAATGCATAGACTGCCTTTCTATCTTCCCCACCCCCTTGCAATTTATTTGTTGAAAAAAACACCAGAACTTTTGTCCTATAGAGTTTCTCTCAGATGGGAATTTTCTGCATTCCTGTGGTGTCATATGACCTTCCTCTGTCCTCTGGATTTCCTCAAATTGGGAGTTGAGTTTGAGGTAATCAGATCCAGGTTTGAAATGGGGGGGGGGATCTATTTCATAGGATTTGTTGTTATTCTTCATCAAGAGACACAAGTTTATGGTATATATTTCTTTTACTAGACCTGAAATTGCCATTTCTCTAAGTCTTGGTTTCTTGCAGTTGGAAATTATGTTTCAAGACAGATCTGGGTGCTAGGGTGATTTTGTTTCTAGTAGGTTTGCCAATGTTTTTATGCTTTTTTCAGTGGACAGAGCTATAATATTTTTGTATATAAGATTATGTATATACACATATAAAATTTGTATTACCTCATACTGATTTTTCCAACTCTAATTCAGGACTATAAGGTTCACTTAACCTCTTCTATCTTACATCTGTTTCTTCTTTTTCCTGTGCTGAAAATTCTATTTCTCATGGACACTGGAAGCAATAAAATATATCACAGTTACTTATGTGCTTTGTCCCATGGTAAAACACACAGAATAATAACACTGCCACCAGCATGATAACTGAAAATAATTTAAAATATTTTATGCATTTGCTTTCCTTATTCTTTCTCTCTCTTTTTTTTAAAAAAAGTGAATGTATTATATCTGCATTGTCAGAACATATATCCTTTACATATTATACTCTCACTTATATTCCTCATTTAGTCCTTTCCCTTTTTAGTTTTTGTTCTATATGGAAATATCTATTTAATGTTCACCACCAGTCTTACTTTTGACATCTCTTCAGTTAGTTTAGTTGTCTAAATCTCATTCTTTAGTAAATTTCTAAGTATGAGCTCATGGGGAAAAATATTCCTTGGGTTGCATGTTGTATGTTGATGACTGTTTGCTTGTTTTTAAACTTGAAAGTTAGTTTGGCTGTATATAAAATTGTTGGCTCACATTTTCTTTCCCTGAGTATCTTAAATATATTGCTCCATTTTCTTCTGGAATTAAGTGTTGCACTTGAAAAATCTGTAAATAATCTATTTTTTGTTGTTATATTTCATGTTTTTTTCTGGTTTGAATGCCAGAAGATTTTCTTTTCTTAAAAAAAAAAAAGCCTAATAATTTTACTAGAATAAGTCTTATTGTTCTGCATCAATTTTACAAGGTATATAATGTGCCTTTTCACTAAGTTTTAATTGTTTCAGGAGAATTTCTAGAATTAGTGTTTTTAATATTTGTTCTGTTCTCTTGCTTCGCATTTCTTCTTCTGGGACACTTAAGTATGTTGGAACTTTTTTGACTATCTCCACATTTTTCACTGTCTCTAAAATACATTTTAAAAAATATTTATTCATTTAATTTTGATTTTTAAATGTCCTTTTCTTTGTCGATTTCTCTTAAAAGAATGATCTATTGTGTTTAGTCATTTTTGAAGATGACTCATTTAGTTTTCATTTCTGAAAATTTTTTTCTTTTATTTTTAGTTCTTTTCTGAGTTTTATTACCTTATTATAATTTTTTCTAATTCTGGTTTATGTTCTTTTGTCTTTTTTATCATTTAAAACTTGTAGCTTATTTTGAAATAGATTTTATATATTTTTCACAGTTCTTTCTGGTTTGCTTTTGTCTTATTCAAGTGGATTTTGTTAAGGCAGCTCATCATCTATTTTAGATGACAGATCAAAAGATTTGGAATGTTTCAGCTACCCAATAATTCCTAACACAGTTTTCATTAGTCACTAACTAAATTGTTTTATTTAATACATTATGATAGCCACTTATTTTGTTTGCATCTTTCTCCTAAAATATGATATGCTGAAAGCCTCTTGTTACTTGTGATTTCACCTAGTTAAGTTGTGGACAATTAAAGGATTTTCAGCCTGTACGACTAAGATTCCTCTCCATTAACATGTGTTAGCATTTATGGCTTTGTTGGTAAGGTATTTCATATTAATTTTTTATTTAACACTGTGAGGATCAATCACTAAGTATCTGTCAAGCAGCACTTTGTGTAAATCATAATATTAGGTGCTAGGGACTCGAGAATGATTAAAACATTGTAATGGACTTTTTTTCTTAACTATTGAACATGTCTTATTCCCATATTCCTTCCAGTAGATGGAGTCTGTCATCTATGCTTCACAACAAGTTATCCCAAAATTTAGCAGTTTAAAACAAAACAAACAAAATAAAACATTTATTAAGTCACATTTCTGTGGGACAGCAATATGGGAATGGCTTAGCTGAGTGGTTTTGTATCAAAGTTTCTTACAAGGTTGCATTCAAGTGGTATCATCTGAAGATTCAACTGAGGGGAGCTCCACTTCCAAGCTCACTCACAAAGCTTTTGACAGGCTTTAATTTCTTTTTGGCCATTGTTACTTTCTACATGGGTTTGTGTAAACATGGTTGCCAGATTTAGCAAAGAAATATAGGACACCTAGTTAAATCTGAATTTCAGATAAACTAATATATTTTTAGTGTATGTATGTCCTATGTAGTATTTGGGACATGCTTATACTAAAAACTATTTGTTCATCTGAAATTCAAATTTAACTGGGTATCTTGTATGTTATCTGGCAGCTCTATGTCAGAGTGTTCTTGTCACATGGCAGCTGGCTTCCCTCAGAACAAGTGATCTGAGTGTGAGAG